>CM070075.1:41386877-41452447 GCA_036250285.1 Pyrocoelia pectoralis | reverse complement strand
GTATGGTTGCACTAGAATGTAGTAATTAGAACATATTGCAATAATGATAAGTAGACAATAAATAGTTAATAAATACTAGGTTAATCCATCAACATGACATTCAATAATAATTAATCAATTAATCAATTACTATTAGAGATAGTGATGATGTAACTCAAAACTCCGAACCTCCACAATAAATGTTACCACGTAGTTATTATAATCGCTTCAAAGAAGTTATTTCCTTCAATCGTTCCCGTGAAGTTCCACGACATCACCAACAGTCATAGTCGATTCACTGAACGTCTTTTAAAAGGCACATTTGACGAAACTATAATTAAATCAGATATTCACACCTACTTCCCGTACGGATCTTTCAATTACGGACTCTCTTTATACTAATACAGAGTCAAAATTTAATACGGCCACGTAGGACAGTTTTCTGTATATCGAAGGAAAAATCGTGCGCAAAAATTGAAGATGCGGGGAAATCGTGCAGTCTAACAAACAATTTCCCTGCTATTCTCTTTGAAGAAATCCGTTGCGAATTGGGGATATTTGTAGAAATCGTGGAATTATATCTGCACTAAAAGGATATATCGTATACGTCTAACGAAACATTCACGAAAGTAAAGGGTTGCATAATTGTGGGTGGTCGCCTAAAAACGCAGAACCGCTGCAAGTGGAATACACTGAAAACGCGAACGGTTTGAAAAATATTTTGCGGTGTGTATACCGCTAAAGCGTATTTTTGATTAAGAGGACAGATTGCTTAAAACATTTTTGTAAAAAAGTAGTTTCGGCATAAATTAGTCAGAAATAGGAAATGGTTTGATATAATTTAGACTTTAGTGGATCAGGAAGTTTTTATCACCAATAATGATGAGCAACAAGATTCAGGTGACCATAATGAAGATGATGCAGATTTTTTGGCATTTTAGGATGACATTAAAGAAAACATGAGTTAGAAAATAATAATGAAGCCACCTGTGAATCTGAATTGACAAAAAAAGACGACATTGTACAAAGCCTGAATGGTGGGAAAAGAATGTTAATAGGAGAAAAAGAATGTTAGGTGAAGATTACATAGGCTACATAAGATCAAAAGAAGGGGTAATAGAATAAAATTAAACGAAAAAGAAGAGAAATGAAATCTAAATGTGAATCAAACTTCTGCAAGAAAGTTAATAACCGATTTTGTGAGGTATTTTACTGATCATTATTTTCGTCTTGTCCACTGAAGTACGCTTGATGGTTTTCCTTTGTGATAGATATGTTAAGGTTGGTACACTGATTCTCGTTTAGGAGACACTCTCTCTCTTGCATATATAATAGAGAAAACTTCAAAAAATGTAATCTTTAGGTAAACAAACAAAACCAGATGGTTGAAAATTAAACACTTTGATAGAGCAAAATAAGGCTCGATTCACATTATAGTGCCGGTTACGGTTCGCTCTCGGTCCAGTCTCGGTTCGGTAAAAGATTCTTACACAAGAAAGAATGAGCCTATCCATACTATCAGCACCGCTCAGTTTCGATTCAATCACACTCCGCCACCGATCCGTTTTGAAGAATATTTTGCGCGAGCGTGATCGGACTGGAGCTGACTTGTACTCATACTGTGAATACGTTTTTGTTTCAAATGTAGTAGCCGCCTTCCGTTTTCCTCGCTAATAAGCTTGGATGCACTCACATTCTTCTTTTCGTCGTCTTGCGTTTTACTCTTTTCTTATTTGCAGCATCTTCATCACGAAAAAGAGCTACAACAGCTAATTCTTCAATTGAAAAATCGAACAATATTGTCAGACAACTGCAAAACTTGTACTTTAATAATGAAATAAAGTAAAATTGTATTGCCAATTAAATTCATCCGACTTGGACCATTAACGACTTCATACTGACTGAGGCTAGTGTACACATCGAGACTGAACCGTGCTCGAACGCGAACCCATAGTGTAGATACAGTAAAGGTCGATTTTCACTATAGTTCAGGTCACGGTCCGCTCAAGCTCCGCCCAAGGTACGATCAAATATTGTAACATGGTGTTTAAATGAGAATATTCACATTTGACGGTGCGCTCACGATCTTTGATCGCGGTCTTTCTCGCCACGGATGTTTTGAACGAACCGTGAGCTGCCTTTGCGCTGTGCTTGCCCCAGTGTGTACAAGTAACATTCAGACGGCGGTAACGGTAGCAAGTTAATTGAATTTGTTAGAAATTTTGAATAGTTGTATAACCTGGGAGCCAAACGTTATTTTGACACGGCACTGAAAAATAAAAGATGGAGGGAAATTGGAGAAAAATTAAATAAAACAGGTAAGTGTATTCAAATGTGTTTATATTCTTAAAATCGTTTGTTGAATACAGTTGTTCTTCATCATCCAAGCATATGGCAATTGCTGCTAATTCTAGATCAGAACATTTCATCATGTTGAGGCTTTTCAATCTGATTAACAAATGAGCGCCAGTTGAGTGTAAAATGTGAATACTACCTCAAATATTTAACTCTGAGTGGATCATGAGCGTAGCGTGAGCGGAGCATAACCGGAGCGCCTAGTGGAATCGACCTTAAGATGTTACGGAACCGAGACTGGACCGACAGCGAACCGTGACCGGCACTATAGTGTGAATCGAGCCTACGAATAAAAATTGAACACTAAAACAGCGGATTCTAATTTGTAGTTAGAAGGTGTCACAGAAAAATCGTGACCACATCAAACTTTCTCATGGCAGGTTGTAAACAATAATATGAAATGCGAATTGTCAAAAAAAGTTGTCATTGATTGTAAATCCGTAATTGTGAAGAGAGTTGTGAAGTAATGGAGCTAGAAGCCGAATTAAATCTATTATTATTAATTCACAAATTATTTATTAATTATCAAATTTGACAATGACATCTCATTGGTATCTACGATAATTCTGCCAAAATCCCAATTTTTATAGAAACTTCATTTTATCTTCGGAACCTTACTATTTAGGTATAGGAATATGATATATCATTTGAAAGGGTTTTTAATTGTCTTTCAAGTTGTTTGATAATATACAGGGTGTTCCATTAAAAAAAATTGACTTTCCACCATTTTTGTACCTAGCGGCAAAATCATTAATTTGAAGCGACTCTGTATAATGCAGAACAAACTTCTCCTTATCAAACTAATACGCAGGACCTTGGTGTGCTACAACGAAAATTTCAAGTTTATACGATTCCCAATACCGAAGTAACAATCATTATATTGGAGCTACGTTTTGAATAAAAAATCGGGAAAATAATTATTAACTCGAAAACCGTTGGAGATAGGTATAGGAACCTATTAGGCAAAAAGGCTCAAAAAGTAATTACGAATCGAAAAATACTAACATATACAGGGTGTCTCATTTGGAATACACAATTATTTTGCACAAACGAGACAGCCTCTTCTTCCAAAGCCCCAACTAACATCAACATAACCTCAAACAACTTGGAAAATATACAAAATGGTTTAAACCTGAATATAAATCCTGTTCACAACACAAAGAATTTATCTGTTCCGTTCTTAAATTTGAACAATTGTAATATCAAGAATATTATTCAATGGGTTGGAAGAAGCAAACTGCTACTATTTATAATGTGGCATTTATATAAATGCCAAATTTATTTAAAATAACATTTTTTGACGTTTCGCCCTGTGCATTGCAGGGCTTTTTCAAATTAATAAATATGAGTAATAAATCTGTAACAAAATAAAAGCATGTAAACAACAATATGTAATTTTGTGAATTAATTTTAATGAGACGAGTGCCAGATGTGTGAAGAAAGTATTTTTTTATTATAATTTTACAAAACAACTTACCAAAATCAAACTTCTAACAAATTAAGTGGAAATTATGGAGGGAATTAGCACCTCCTATCTTACGTTAAACATATTAATTTATGTAATTGTAACAAAAATTCGTTAATTAAAATTTATAAGTAGGCCATATGACAAAATGGCAACTAGAAGTGATAAGAAAGTGCATAGTAACATGCGCGAGCGTACGGCCATCGTGTGGGTAAAATAGTAAGTAAGAGAAAAAGAAACTATTGATGGTGCAGAGGAAGAAATCGGTTTGCAACTACCTGGGGTTAGTTGACCGAATTATATTAAAGTAAAGGTTGCTTAAATTTTGAATATCAATTCGGTAATTTATCGAATTAGTATTACGTCTAATCTCTACCATTTCCAAAAACAAAGACGGGTTCGCATCAAGCCAACTGTAAACGGACGAAATTGCAATTGCCTCTACGGGAATCTTGTGCTACCTCATCGAAGCAGAATCTTCAAGAAGAATTCAATTTTGATTTATGTGATGCATTAATTAGCGCTAATATACCTCTTACAAATATAATGGTCCATTATTTTAAGGTAATAAAAAGATCACCCAAATTTTTTATCATACTTAGACAACATGGTGCACAAACTGTATCTATCGACAGACTCAAGCCGGCATATACTTTGCGAGACAAAGAAGATGATGACCACATACCGAACACACACACCACAGATAAATCCACAATATCGGTATCTGAGCCGACACCAGTTATTCAAGAACCTCAGAAGACGCGTGCTGGTAGAACAGTACGTTTTCCATTAAGATTCCTCGACATGGTTACTGGGGGAGGAGTATGTGGTAGTGCCAACTGGCAATAGTTTTGGTTTAGATATATAAAAAATAGTATGCTAGTAGAAAGTTAGTTTTTTGTTAATAATAAAATATTTTTACATGTCAAATAAATTATTATAAAAGTTTGATTATTTAAACATAATAAAAAGTGGTATAAATAGTTATAAACTAATCATTGTGATAAAGGTGGTAGTGCCAACTGGCAATAGTTTTGGTTTAGATATATAAAAAATAGTATGCTAGTAGAAAGTTAGTTTTTTGTTAATAATAAAATATTTTTACATGTCAAATAAATTATTGTAAAAGTTTGATTATTTAAACATAATAAAAGTGGTATAAATAGTTATAAACTAATCATTGTGATAAAGGACCACACAAAGTTATTAAAACTTAGTTTTAATTTAAACTATTCTTAGAAAAATACACGAATAAACATGTGTCGGATCAAAGTACGCTAAGAAAAAAATATGTAGATAACATTTTTGTCAAAACCATCACTTCGATTAGAGATATAATTGGAAGTAATTACATATATTTTTCTGTTGATGAGACTACTGATAGCTGCAGGCGGTATATTGCAAATTTAATTATTGGAGTTTTAAATATTGAAAAACCTTGCATACCCTATTTCATTAATTCAAAAGAACTTGAAAAGACTAACAGTGTTACAGTTGCTAGGTTTGTGAGTGAAAGTTTATCAAACTTTTTTCTACCGGAAGCGGTTCCCACACAAAAATCATTTTAACCCTTTCTTTCCCAGTGATGCCATTTGGAGTCCTATTATTTTGAAATGATTTAATTGTAACCTGAATTGCAGACAGTCCTGTAGTGCGTTAGTTACTCTTATTTAACATGAGATGTCGCTGTACATTCGGTTTTAGCGGTTATATGTGAGTGTTCTATGTTGAATTCAGTTTGATAAAACTAATTTATAACCTAGTTCGGCTGTTTATCAAAGTAAATATGGTAATTGTATATTGTATTAAAAAAAATATCAGATACTTATTGAAAAGTAATAATCATGCGTAGCATAACAATAACATTTACAACAAATGTGGTAAATACCTTTTTGTTTACGACTCCATATGTTTATGTAAGAACAAATCGGTTGAAGGGCTTGAAATTCAAGGATGATGAAGTTATGAAAACAGAAGGGCGAGGATCATATGAACACTTCACAGAAGAAAATAAAAAAGTTGTAGCTGTGAAATGGTTCGACAATAAAGGTGTCACTCTTTTATCTACTTATGTTGGACTTCAACCCATTGAGGCAGTAAAAAGGTGGTCTCAGACAGAAAAAAAAATATCTCCATGTTCCCCGGCCAAATATTCTGAAGATTTACAATATGAATATGGGTGGGGTAGACCTAAACGACATGCTTGTTGCATTGTATCGTACCAGAATAGGCGTCAAACGATATTATTTGAAGATATTTTACCATCTAATGGATATTTCTATCGTCAATTCTTGGCTGTTATATCGTCGCGATTGCAGACTGCATGGTATTACATCCTACAAAAAGCTCGTTGTATTTAGAAGTGAAATAGGTCATGCATTCTTACAGTCATTGTCAAAGAACAGAAAACGTGTAGGCCGTCCTTCGTCTCGGGAAAGTTCACCTCAACTCCAAAGGAAGAGAAATGTCCATCCACAACCCATAGATAACGTCCGATATGATAGCCGAGCACATTGGCCTGTTCATATAGAGCCAAAACAGAGATGCAGATCATGTCAAGCATACAGCCGATTGGCTTGCGAAAAATGTAAAATCCCGTTGTGCTTGACTAAAGATAGAAATTGCTTCAAAACATTTCATATAAAATCATAGATCATAGTTTTCTTTGGAAAATGGAAAATAAAACTGTAAATATTAGCCAAACGGCTTATTTTATCGAATTCCAACAAGAGTACCTTTTCGTTAGCATAATGCGTGGGGAAGTCATTTTCGATAATTTCATACAGGGTGTGCCATCCCTGCAAAATTTTTGGATTACTAACCATTGCGAGTAGTCCGTCCCTGGCTTCAAGACACTACTGTAAATCTGTTTACCTTTCCAAAATAAACATACATAGTTATGCGGAAAATTTTATAAAGATCAAATAACCGGTGCAAAAATTAAAAATAAAAAACAAATTCAAAATTCAAACTTTGGAGGTCTATAGCTCGAAAACGAGGGCCTGCATAGAAAAAGTTTATATGAATTACTAACATTATGTTGGCTCAGACTACACGCTCTTGACTTTTTTCCCATTAGTCCCGGGACACCCTGTATAAACTTTGATTTATCTTACGAATATTATTGTGTTATGAACCCTGTTTAGTTGATATCTGAGCACAAAACAGATAAACCCCAATCTGGTTTTTGTATAACCTTACATTTTCAAACGTTCCAATTTTGAAACATGGTGTCAAGTGAGTCATTATTTCAGTAACCGGGAGTTGTGTTTATATTTCGGATATTATGGATAGAACAGGCCCGATGAGCACTAAATCCTTTTATGGAAAGAAAAAAAGGGTGTGCTGCAAACAGTCTAAATGAACTTTTGGATAAATTACAGGACTCCGAATTTCATGCTGCCGATATTTTATAACACCTCCACATAAAGACTCTGATGTTGATTCTGAAATGTCTGGAGGTGAAGAAAATTCACAATTTGCTGATAACTTGTCGGCGAAAATTTTAAAGGGTCCGCAGATTACTCACACGATTATTCAAATAACAGCAGTGATGATGAAGAAGATGCTGTTATATCCAAACCTTGTTACATGTTGAATGCTCGTATGTATTGTTTGTTGCACATTATTTGGAAAAGCTAGTGACCTTGTTGATTTTTCTATTTTTCAAGTATTATTTTCCAGTTCTCCTTATCTATTATCAGACCTGGGTTTTTCATTTCCTGTCGTTAGCCATTTTGGCATTCTAGAATCAAAGTTCGTACTAAGCATATGGTCGTGCCAATTCACTAAGTAGATTTTGTATCCCTTTATATGTGAAGGATCTGGGTGAATTCGTACATTATTAGTTTGAAATCGCTTACCATTTTGTGTGAGGTTGTTGCGAGAGTGAAGATTTTTGTCGCTTAGGCGGATCTAAAGATCAGTGTCTTAGAACCACATGCTAGCTCGACTAACACCAAAGAGGTTTGTACCGTCCTTTCATTCACATAAAATCCCTAAAACCTAATATTATTTCAGCTTTTTACGTTTTACCATTATTCTACGATTATCAGTATTATCACCATTATTCCACGAGTGTTCGCCTCGAGAGATTAAATTGGTTGTCCGTCGTCTGAAGAAGTCGTATAGATTCCCCGAATCGTGGCTTCTTTCGTCCATGGTTGTGTGTGTGCCCATCATCCATTGTCTACGTCACTGGTAGAGATAATTCGATCATCATCAATTCATCACCTTGACTGGAGCCTTTCGTGCCATTCGAGCATCGATATTTAATCTCGGAGAGGTACTGCCATCAAATATAAGGTCAGGAGTCATTGTTGTTTCGTCCAGTGTTTTCGGGTAATCGCCTAATCGGAGTCTCATATCATCCTGTAAGCGTCTTCATGACGACTTTAGAAAATAAATTCCTTGGACTCATAATCTGCCCAAAATTAGAAAGCGCTATATACAAAGTGATAGAAAATTCAAAACATGTCCAATACACTGTCCCAAAAACGATGGAACAGACAAATTTCAAATATGAAGATATGCAGGGATATTTCACTCACTGCCAAACACAAGTGTATAGTATAGTTACAAACTACACAGATAGAAATATGCTATTCAATTGCGTGGCTGAAATTTTCACTTATGGCCGAGGGTTTGAAGAAACTACATCAACAGTATTTGACAAATCAATAAACGATGCCAGGTCTGACAACTACAGGAATTTTTATGAGAGAATTGGGTGCAGCAAGCAAAATTTCATAAGAAATCTTGGGAAAGTGTTGAGACAAGATGATGTTCAGATAGGTATAATCACAATAGTGAAAGATACTCAATATGTCACAACTGGGACACAAAACTCTCTATCATATGGCCGGACACCATTCAAAATCCTAGTACCAAACAATTAATCAAGAAGAAGAAGACAATAACTTCAAGATCCCTCAGTGTATTGCCAGATGAGATAGACTGCGACACAAAGATAATGATAAATCACCTCCAATTCCAAAAGATACTGATGAATAGGTTTCAGTTCTTTTATCAGAACATAGGAGAAGTGACACAGAATATAAAAGAAGAAAACTTTATATGGAAGAACAGCTACCTAACTAAGTTCATAGCTGGAAATAAGAGCGCAGTCTCACAACTTTGTCGATTAGTTCTAAGAAATGAAATGGAAAACCCATCACCAAGTAGGGCTTTCATCTCACTAGCATATTGTTTTGCTCATAAATCACCTGGAGCTGCAGTGATAAGAGGCACATCCTTCACAACCACAACAGGCCAGACAGTTGATTTGTTCGCAAAAACAGGAGTATTTTTCTATGACGAAGAAGGTGAATATTACACGTTATTCGGAAGACGATTTGGAGAGAAGAACATGGGTAATCGATCAGGCGAAAGAATAACTGGCATTATGAAGAGATTCAAGCTTACTTTGGAGTCAAACACTGAACTAAAAACAGTTTCAGTAGCTTACCTTGAAAGAAATCGAAAGAAGATACCCCAAGATTCAAAATTTAGAACGTTTATTTGTGGTTCCACTTACACAGCATGCAAAGATTCAAGCATACAATCCCAAATACATGCCACAATCATTAGACAGGTGTCTGAAACACTAAACAGTTTAAGACAAGGAACCAAACATTTACAATTTGGCAAAAGAAGCTGGCTCGAGGGGGAAAAAGATAAGGAATTGTATGAAACCGAACAACAGGGGGTATTGATGAAGGACAATGACGAGATCTGAACTTGTTGGTTATAATAAGACGTTACTTTAGTTATGTTATACCTGTAAATTAAATAGTTGCCCTTCAGGGTTACCTGGGTTGTATTATTTACCCTGTTGTAATAGTTAACACTGACACATTTAGTACTACCTTAAATTCAATAGATAAATTCATTTACCTCAATTAAATATCCCACCTAGTCTAATTAGATAAACCCATAGATCTTAGAGGGGTAGATGATGAATGGTAAATATTTTACATGTACGCGAATTGAAGCAGACAAAGTGAATAAAAAGATAAATAATTTGTTCTCACTCTGTGGTTACCGATGTACTGCGCAAATGCAACATTTAAATTTAAAAGTAAATATAACCAAATAAATACTTTAAGGTTAGTTGCATTTTCATCTTGAACATATTATAAAAATAAATGAATTTTTGTTAAGAAAACTAGAAAAGTATATTTTCCGATTGTACATTCTTAAACACGATTGCTATTGTGCACTGTCTTTTTGCAAAAAGTAATCTTTCCTTTATTCTCGCTGGCATCTCCAGTATCCTGCTCTGTTGCGACACTTTTACTTTTCCATATTTATTTCCCTTGTTTAACATGAATTTATTAATGGGCAAATTTTAAAATTTATGTAACAACCTTACATATTCATGAAGAAACCTTAGGTACCTACATGTATTTTTAATTTTGATCGATACATGGAGATTTTCTTGCGTTATGTTAATTTAGCATAATTAAACTTTAGATTCTCTTACTAGTTTATGGCACAAATTAAATCGTTTCAAATTTGAGAATCAAATCTAATATATAAAGTAGAAAGTTTGTGTGTGTGTTTGTCCCTTATACAAATCCACACCGTTTGACCAATCTCCACGAAATGTGGCACACATAACTACCTTGATCAGGAGAAGGTCATAGAATAGGTCCCGTTCCAGAGTTTCACCAGGAAACGCGAAGAATACCACATTTTCAGTTTTTTAACAGGAAATTGAGCTAGAAAGCTGCAAATTTTTATATAGGCGTCTTTAATAGCTATAAAATTTTTCAAACTAAATTTTACTTAACTCCGAGCAAAATCGAGTATTCACACCGGGAAATAATAAAAATACAAGTTTCGCAAGACCGTGGGCAAAGCTCCGGGTAAGCAGCTAGTGTAGGATAAGTTATGGTAGGCTACATACTATGTAAGGATTTACTCATTAAAAGTATTGATGTTTAAAAAACCATACTAAATTATAACAGGAAAATAAATGGCAAACATAATAAACATTTATTGGCCCTTAAAATGAATTAATTTGGTGTACTTATGTCTTACATAACTATTTTTAGCCGATTTTAACTTACATTCATAAAAGCAACGTATTCTAAAATATAATTCTAAGATTCCCTTAATTAATAACGATTTATGATTATCGATCACATCCTGTGATTTGATATGTTCATTCATTTCAGCACTATGAAATACTATTGATCCTATTCTATGAAACGTTTTTAATGTAAGTAAATCTACACTTGTTTTTTTTGTAAATATTATATGCATATTCTCTCTAAATATTTTTTCTGACGTTAAACATAATTTCACTACATCTTCGCTTGGATTTATAAGCCCCCCCTTATTCTTAAATTTAATTAGTAGCGACTGTGTTTTGTTTTTCACTAACTCATTGCTACAAATTTCACACACAGTTTTACTTATAAATTTTCTAATTATAAAACCTGATATATAATTAACAACATTTTCTACGTAGGGGGATAAATTCCAGATCGTATTAATATAGTCATGGTCAAAATTTTCAACTGTTATATGATTATCTAATAAAATGTTATTTTTCTCTTTTCCTCTTTTTGATGTGACATATAGAATTTCAAATCCATCTGCTAAACAGTTTGATGTCTCTGAAGCTTGAATTTCATGTCTAATTAATAGCCTTTTATAAGCAGCTTCAAACTGTAAAGCAGATGGATTATTATTATGACCTCCCCTTAACCGAACTGCACTAAAGAAAGTTTCTAAAAAATCCTGAGATAATTTAAAAGTTAATAAATATTCAAATTTATACTTATCTAACACTACAAATAATTCTAATATATTTCTTAAACAAATTACTAAACCTAAAAATCCTGTTTTCCTTCTAGAATTTATAATTAGCGATCCATTTTCCTCTCGTAAACTTAAAATGTATTTTTCTAATTTTTCACAACTTTCTTTGATAGATTTAAATGTTGCAGCATGTAAAGCAGTGTTATATCTATTTTTTTTAGCAAATCTATTTCTACAGTTTAATATATCAAAGACTTGGTCGAATGTCTTACAAAATTCAACAGTTGCTGATACATTTTTAAATTGTTGCAAGCCTAATGACTGTAAAAATTCTAAAGCACATCCTACGCTATTAGACAATGTCTGCACTGCAAGTTTAACGTTCATTTTATTTTCATGAAAGTTGACATGCTTTTGTGTTATTTTATTTGCAGCATGTAACCCTTCTTCTTGTTGAAAACTATGTAAATCTTCAATCAGTTTCCAATTCACAATCCCAGCTTCACTTCGTAGGATTTTCTTTTCACCTATAGTGTTCCTTACGAGTTTCACCATGTGACAATAATCAAGGAATACAAACACTTTGTCTTTGGTTATCGGGTTGTAAAACCATGGCTGGAAATTTTCATGGAAGTCAAAACAAGCTCCCATTTTTGTACACATTGTCATGTTGACTGGTGCTCCATCAAAAGTAATGGAGTGACATTTGACGCCTACTTCGTCTAGCAATTCAAAAAGCTTTCTTAGTAAATTGCCTCGTTCACTACCATTTAAGCTTTTTATAAGAAAATAACCAATTGGTATTTTCCACGAATCATTCAACGCGACTGCCATAAAAACTAAGCTGCTATTTGCCAGAGTTACATTGTCATCTTCAAAATCTGTTTTGGTTCCAAGGTCTACTCCACCATAAAATCGACCATTAGTATATGCATTACATTCTCGTATTGCCATCTCGTCAATTACAACATTGATAACTAAATTTTCTTTTTTAGTTGCCCTCATTCTCATGGCATGGAACGATTTCTTCGTGAAACCTGGTTTTCCATCAATACTGAAATACCAGTTTCTAATGGTAGAGGGATGAGGAAGTAAATTCTTCCAGCTTTGCCGCACATAATTGTATGCCTTCGATGAATAAAATTGTAGCGTTAAGGCAAAAGATCGAAGTTGTGGTGTATACTTTTCTTTTGCTTTCCCACGTAACTTTTTCAAAATTACTTCTTTCAAACTGTCTGGGATAGTCAACTGAAATATAAAATTTAAAGTAATGTAAAGAATTGTCTTTTCAGTAATTAATACTGCTGATATAATTATATCAGTCGGTTGACAGCTCTAATTTTTAGTTCGTAAGCAAACCCTGTTACAATTTGTAAGCTGTGTAATGTTGGTTGCCTACGGTTACTATTGTTTATTTTCCCAAGGTAAATCTCAGTTGGAGACGGTAAATTCGGGTCGTTGATTAAATAAATCGTTGTTTATAAATGTTTATAATGAAAAATTATAACAAATAACTAAAATACAATGGTAATTAAAATAAATAAATAATTCTTGAATGCGGCCCAATCTTATTCGACCTTGTCAAATTCCTTCTACTTTGACAGTTTGCTTTTCTGTAATAAATATTAATTTATGTACAATGATTATTTACAATTTAATTCTGTTAATTAACGGAATCGGTTAATTCTGGTGGTTGTAATTATTACTCAGGACAGGTATGTAACAATTACAAGTTAAATTGAATAATTAGTCGGTTTTCAGGTTAAGTGTAAAAATACCGGTAACTTATGGAAAAGTTATAACGGTAAGGTATCAATGACCAATGAGCTCGGTTTACAACCAAACGTCAGTTTCAGGTAAACGGATATTCCAAGTCTCGGTTATACTACCGTAACACAGAATATTTGGATCGGCTACACTACGCTCGGTGTTTAACTACCGTACGTGAATGCATCCGGTAATACGGAGATTGATTAATATGCTCGGTGTTCAACTACCGTACATAAAAATACAGGGTTCCTCTGCTCGGTTATACGACCGTACAGAATCAAGTGAATTAAATCAGGAATAATCAGGGTTTTCTGCTCGGTTATACTACCATACAGAAGCGGTTATATCGGGATAAACGGAATTCTCTGCTCGGTTATACTACCGCACAGAAACAGGTGAGCGTTAATTCAAAATGTAAACAAGGATTCGGATTCGAATTCGGATCTAGAGTCCTTAATAATAACGGTGCTCTTCCTTATATTGGTTTTCTTTGTAGGTGGGAGTAATAGTGGGAGAGTTAGAGTGGGAATACATGCGTGATAGTTCTTGGTAGCGACCCCTTCTGGCGAAAATTACCATTATTTGTGGAATTTCTCCAGAAGTTCTCAAACAAATAATATTATATAATTTCACATCATTACAGTAAATATCAACATAAGTTTTTAAAGAAAAATAATTTTTGACCTATACCATAAATTGAGGATAGTCAAGTAAATTTGTACTCATTAAGTCTAAATAAATGTAATAAGGAATTACCATTAAATTATCTGCTGCTTCGGATGTAATAAGATTATTTCTTTCTAAGTGAGAGATAATTCCTTTCATTGACTGAACTTTTAATTTAAGTCTTCTGGTTCTTTGTTGTAACAGTTTAATTTGTTTGTGTTGCTTTTTAATTTTTTTCTTTGTTAGCAATAAGCATCGCTTAGCACGTTTTGGCGTTGAAATGTCAGGAGATTTAATATCTCCAATATAGCGAGGTTCATAAAATCTCCTCTTTCTTGGTGTCGCAAAAGTGTTGTTTGCAACTAAGGAATAACAATAATAGAATTTTGTATTACTATGTATAAAGATAAAATGAAAATACCTTGTTCAGTTTGAGATGTAGCTTCGTTAACACAATCACCTACATTTTGACTATGTACACATTCTACTACTTCAATTGGAATTGACTGATGTTGTTCATCAAACAAGGTTTGTGTTACAGTTGTTGTCTCTGTTATTGGTAATTCCAAACCTTTAGCATTATCTATCGGCAATAGTATTGATGGAACAGCTCCAAATTTTAATATTAGACATTCACCACGTATCCTTGCATCATAATTTACAAAATCATCTGCAGTGAAGTGTAAAGAACAAATATGAAGTTTATTCACATTGTCACTTTCCATCAAATCACAAAAAGTTCTCCACTTTGAAGAAGCATCTGGGTTTTTGGGAAACCTATAAAATAAATATTATTTAGTAAAAGCAATAAACCAAAATTTAAATGAAGTAGAACTTGTTTGTATAATTTTGAGGTTATGGACAAATGAAATTAAATTAGGAAACTAAATAATACGAGTAATACTTACGAATGCAATGATATTTTTTCATTTTTTCGGAGGACCTGCGGGCAGATAAAACATTTTCTTTTTTCCGGCATTGCTACGTACTTTATTTGAAAACACTCAAACAAAACAAACGACTTATAAAACAAAACAAGATGGCAGAATTGCACGAATGAAGCAAAAAAGGTAAGTACGATCCTAAAATAATAAACTAAGCATAAGCATGCGCTAAGAACACTTAGCCCCAGAGTGAGAACAATATATATCTTGCTTTCACTTTCTTGGCTTCACTTACGAATTGTTATTCACCATCTACCCCTCTAAGATCTCTGGATAAACCGCAATTAATCACATTTCATTCATAAAAATAGAGGTTATGTTGCATCGTACGTTTTAACTACTATAGGAAAAAATACCTACTGTGTAAGGGGAAAAACAAGACACTACCCAAAATTACCATTTATTTCAGGTACTAAGTACAGAGTACAACAAAAAGTGGGTAGCTCTAAGAGAAACGTTTCGGTTAGACCACTAGCCCTTGAATTCATACTAGATATTTACTTTTGGCCAATTTCAATAATAGTTTTACCTTCAAGTAATCTTGTTAAAACCCTCATTCAATTCATTTATCCATCAGGTTTCGTGTAATTAAAATCATAATTTGCATTATCGTTATCATCATCACATTTATATCTATAAACGGTTTATTATTAATTTTATTTATCAGCATGTTTATTGTTATTGACCTGCAGAGTGTATGAATATATTCAGATTTTCTTGGGATTATTTTGTAGTTTTTATGTATGATTCTTTATTTCAGCCTTTAGTGTGTACCGATTCTCAACCTTTGTGTTGCTTTTAGAGCATAAAATTTGTTAATAATTATAAATTAAACACTATCGTTCTTGACGCCCTTATAGTCATCCCTTTCAGGAATTTGTGGTTTGTGGATTTCTCGGCCCACGACCCAGAACTAGTCCGGGATTAGCAAATTTAGCATGAATATATATTGGGAATTTTCGGTAGGGCATTTAGGGTTTAATTGCATGTAACAACCTATTCGTTCAAAAATATTCCCCAACTGGTAAGCAGTGACGAAGATGAGGAAAATACTGTCAAGAAAGTAAAAGCCAACTATAGGGTCAAAGAGGGCAAAGCATTCAACTGTCTGGACAAGATTCCCAAGTGTAGAGGACAAACTGCCATCTAAACTAAGTCTAAAACGCTGGGTTTTGTCATCAGAAATTGTAAAAATTTCAATACCCTTTTGGCTATCAGGACGTTGTACTTTGCCTTGATTTGAACGAAATTGGAATATGGGTCAATAGTTTGGAATCCGATATACGACATACATAAATTCAGTATAAAACTAGTGCAACGAAAATTTTGCAAGTAGATCTATTTCAAACTCAACTGTTTTTATCCACAAAGGCATTGTGATCAGCAAGAGCTGTTGGTCTGTACTGGTCTTGAATCCTTAGCTGTCAGAAGAGTCAAAACAAGTTTGATTTTTCTCTACAACCTGCTACATAACCAGGTTGACGCATCTGAACTACTTAGTCAATTAAATTTTTTGTTCCACGCTTAGAATCTATTTAGCAAACTTACATTTTACAACCATACTGTACGAACTTGACATATAATTTCGATAAGTTTATTGCAAGTTATGATTTTGTTACTTTATCAATTATAGATATTCTAAATTCTGTTTATCATCAATAATTTTGTAGTTATATTTATTAGTTCACACACTTGTTTATTTATATTAATTATGTAAGACACAATAGAATTACTATGTTGTCCTATAATTAGGTTCATCTGTAATCTCTTGGGCATTAAATGTTTATTATTATTATTTGTAACATGATTTTATTCCATTTTTAATTATTGGTACATATGTATGATGGGTTGCATAACCCTTTACTTTAAATAAAGTCGAAGCTATTAATACGAGGGATTTTTCTGGGTCATAAGTCATCTCATCTTCATTGTTGTTATCATTATCACACAGTAGATTAGATTTCCTGGACAGGAAACGACATTTTGGTTCCAGGTTTTGGCTAAGGAAGAGTTAATTGTTAATCTCCTTATTTTGGGATCATCTTAGTCAAAATTAATAGTAAAATTATCAATTGTAAGCATAAAGTGAAGAAGCTGTTAATTGGTGAGGATAGTTTTACCTGAAAAGGGATTCGTACGGAACATTTGTACATAGTCACATGTTCTTTCATAAATCATACATGCGGTGAGTGTAGGCCTTTTAGTAATTAAATTACTCCAAGTTACGATAAATTGCAGATTCATTATTATGTATATATTCAGTTAGAAGAATACTTATTGTTAAGTAATTTACCTGATGCCATAAGATACTAGGTAAGGGGGAAAGGTAATCGTAATACCATGTGGTTAATTGCCACCTTTTTAGCAAACCTTGATAAATCCTAGAAGGTAGAAATTAGAAAGTGGATTAACAAAGTAGGGGCATTACCAAAATCGGAGGACGTAGATCATATAAATCGTAACGAAGGACCAACGAGGCACGTCCACGAGCGTTTACCATCGACAATCAACATTTTCAATTCCGCATCATCCATCCTGAAATTTTATCACGTTAAGAATCACGGTCATTCAGCTATATCAAGGTCAGATAAACAGTTAATATATTCACTTGTTTTTCTTCGAAGAAAAATTAACACATACGGTATTAATAAGCTTCACTGTAAAGAAATAATTCGAAGGGTTGCATTGAACACGGTTATAAACTTTGGGTTAGCATTGGTGCGCGCCATTATTATACCATTTCTTTAAACATTTACGAACTGAAGTTAGTTCAAACTGAATATCGCCACCAAGGTTAACTGCTTTACACCTATTCAGGTTTATTAAGTACAGGGTGCGGCAAGTGATTCACAGAACCGTTATACTTAACTGTGCTTCTCTGAAAATTACATTGGCCAAGGTAATTGTCCAGAACCTTTTACCCACTAAATTCTAAATTAGTAATGGTTGTCGAGCATAATATGTGGGTGCTCATTAAAGGTAAAAACTCCGAATTAGGTCTATAAGAGGTATCATAAGAGTAAGTTTTCTTTCCCGTTTAAGATTATATTTTGTATTCACGTCATATTACATGAAATCCTGGTTATTTAATCTTGTTAGCGGAAAAGATTTATCAGGCATATTGTATAATAGTAATAAAGATTTACCCTTGTGGTTTAAGTGTCATACGTTCAATTTATTATCGTAGTAGAAGTGGTAAGCCGTCCACCGTGACCGCGTGGACCATATTGTCGCAAAGTAAGGTCTGGCGTCCTAAAGCAATAGTAGGTGATAATAATTGTATTAGCAGAGCCGAACCTACTCATCGGAGTTTACAGTTAGTCCGGGTATATTTTGATTATTCCGTCCACTTCTGCGTGGAACGTTTTATATGTACCGAAGGTCATTACGTCATTACATCTACCTAACCGTGCTAAATATTATTGTACTTTGATTCTTATTAATACTCAGGCTAAGCCTGGTTAACTAACCGCACGGATCGGAATCAAGTAACGATTAGTTCTAGTAATACATATACCTATATAAAATAAATTTAAAACTGTAAAAAAACATAATATGTGTTTTGAAATAGTATTATTGTTTATTTTGTAAATGTTTGTTGTTTAACTCGGCGCGCGCATAGGTTGCACTTGAGTGGGTAATGTGTTGTTTGTGTTTTGTGCTAATTGTGAGTGTATTGTGTGTTTGGGTTTGGGTGTATGTGAACGAGTTAGAGGTGTCACATGAATGGTTGTTGATGATGATGTGTTATGTGTTGGTAACAGACTTTCTGTAATGCTATGTTGTGTATGCAACATAGATTGAGTTTGTGAAGTTAGAGGTGTCACATGAGTGGTTGTTGAATTGTTGTGTGTTGGAAATGGACTTTCTGTAATGCTATGTTGTGTATGCAAGAGTTTCAATTTGTGAAGGGAGGATTGAGCGTTGTGTTTCATTTTGTGTTTGAATGGTATTAGTTGAAAGTGAGTGATGTGGTTCTGAGTGATGTGCAGTATCTTCAGTTATGTTTAGAAATTTTCTAACTAAGTTGCAAGTGTTGATGACTGCCTTTTGTAATTGTATGTATATGTTCTTATTTAATCCTAAAATGTGTAAACTATTATTTTTGGTATAACTCCGGTTGCACTAAGAACGATGGGTACTGTAAGAGCATCAGGAATTACCACATGTAGTTGAAGATGTTGCTTGTACGTCAGTACCAAAGACATGGGGAAGAGGTTTCAAAAAAATACGAAATTTATTAAGCACGCACCAAATAAACGTATTAAAGCAACACTGAAAATTCTTGAACAACTTAACCTTAAAGACTTCCTTAATACTACAATCACGGGTAGAGTAAACTTTATAACTACTTATAGCTTTTTGGTCCACCACTAACAAATTCCGAAATATATCTACCCGCACCGTAAGATTTTAGTTCATTCGTCGTCTGTCCGAGAAAATCTCCACAAACAGGATGCCAATCACCTGGTTTCTGTACAAAGATGATGCTGTCGGTATCGTAATAGAGCACCCTACGGTACAATTATCCGACGGTGCGGTCTAAAAATGTATGCAAGAAGTTCATAAAAGGCATCCTATAAATAGAACAATCTTTTAGAGTCGATACTTTTTAAAAATATGATTATAATACCTGCAGGTAAAATAATGGGTCAACCACAGATGTCGGATGGTTAAATTGAACCGGACACTCCTACAGGTAATGTTGAACTTTTTGATGACCCTTTCGTTCATTTCCTGTATTATGTTTATATTCCGGAAATATAGCGGTGGTTGTGCTGGTGGTGGTTTTGGCGGAACAGTTTCAGTTTCAGAAGAATTGCATATCAACATAAATTATGAATAAGCTTATACAGAGTGTCCCACTGCTCCGTAATCGGTCGATAATTCAATGTGGGTTGAAGATACAAAAAAAGTTTCAAATAAAGGTTGCTTTTATTTGAATTGCGGATCTTTTAAAAACATTCTTATATCTACAGTATGTTGCATTTTCACCTGGCAGGAAAATGTCACTTTTTTTTAAATGGCACACCCGGTATTTTTATCCCTTCATATATATTGACCAACCATACTTATATCACGCCTGAAAATTTTTTTGATGTTGGATGTGCGATTAATTAATTATTTTGTCCAAATTTTGTACAATTCAAGGACGGACTATAATGTTCATAACTAAGTTATTCTTCAAAATAGGAAAAATTGATTTGACGGATAATATTACCCTAATGTCGTGTTACTCTACAGAAAGAAACTAAGTGATTAAATTTATACCGAGTGCTTAAAATGAGAATTCAAAATTTGTGAACTTTAAATAGAATTTATACGAATATTTTAAATGGAACACCCTGTATTTTTATTTACCATCAGATTCTGGTATTATTATTGGTACTTTTGTTAATATTTACGATTTTTAAAATTTCACGTAAAAAAATCTGTTAAAATTAATTTTAGTTTAATTATTATTACAAAATACAGTTTAAATAGTTGGTATCAACACTAACGAACAAATCTCAAGTCCTGTGACTATCATAATTTCTAAATAATTGCCGCACTGCACTGTTTGTTTTGATCACACGTAAACTAATCAGCTGGTGGTAGTTCGTATTCATTATTGGTCTCCATAACATCAATTTGTAAAAATGGCTTCTAGTTCACATGGCGGATCGATGAGTAAACGAATGAAATGGGATAATCCTAATACTTATTGTGGTGTTAGCGAAGAAAAAGTTAGAAATATGAGACAAATAATAAGTGAAGATACTTTGTATTTGGATAGTGATGACGAAGAAGTACCAGAACCATTTCAAGACAGTGGAAGTGAATACTTACCCACTGACGAGAGTAGTGATAATGATTTAATCTAAAGTGAAATAGATGAAAACGAAATTGTACAACATGACACGTCCGGAGAACACGATCAATCGTTAGAAAAGGATTATAGTCATATAAATATATAAATATAAAATGGACCCAAACCAATTTTATTCCTAAGATACATGCATTTGATGATCAAGATAGTGGGATAAAAATTGTTTCTTTGGATGACAACTCGAGTGAGATGGACTATTTTACAAAAACATTTCCGGAAGATATTGTTGAAACTATTATTCTAGAAACCAACAGATTTGCAGTTCAAAGTAAAGAAAAAAGCTGGAAAGATCTTACGATTGGTGAGTTCCACGTTTTTATTGGTATTAATACGCTGATAGCTAGAAGCAAAAAACTTACAATAAAAGAGTATTGGTCTCTCGACCCTTTGTTGAATAGTCCTATATTTGGTCAGTATATGCCACGAGATACATTTGTTCAAATCCAAAGATGTTGCATTTTATAAATAATGAGGAAGCTTAGAGTACTAATCCTTTGCATAAAGTAGAAAACATACTAGACCGTATTAGAACAACATTCTCCTCCATTTTTTACCCTTTTCAAAACTTAGTAATCGACGAAAGTTTAATTTTATTTAAAGGACGATTACGCTTTAAACAGTACATAAAGACAAAGCGTCATAGTTTTGTGGGATAAAGATGTACGTATTATGTGATTGCGACACTGGAATAGTATTAAATTTCATGATATATGCTGGAAAGGGTACTCAAATTTCCGATAAAAATGTGGTAAGATTAGGTACCTCAGGAAATGTCATGGCTACACTCATGGAGCCTTATCTAAATAAAGGGCACTCGTTGTACACAGACACCTTTTACAGTAGCCCTATACTCAGTAATTATTTATTTGAACACAGAACCAATTGTTGCGGTACAGTTCGGAAAAATGGTTTGCATATGCCTCATTTGGATAACAAACTAAAAAAAGGTGAAATGGTTTTCCTACAGCTCCGAAAACTGTATGGTGCTGAAGTGGAGAGATCGTAGAGATGTTACTATGATAAGCACGATTCATGAAAATAAAATGGTTAGTAGTACTCATAAAGTAGATTCACAAAATTCAAAACGAAACTCAAGATGTGTGGTCTGTTCTCATACTACGGTATCTACAAAAACCCGAAAAGTGTCAAGATATATGTGCAGTTCTTGTAACGTCGGATTATGTATTGTACCTTGTTTTGCCAAGTATCACACAACATTGACATTTTAAAAACTATTCATTTTTTATAGTTGTATTACATTGTTTTTAAACTGAATAGTATTTTATGTTTTTATGTTGCAAGAATAATAATAATAATAGTGTTTATTGACATTAACAAATACATTTTTGCCCGGTCAATGGGAAGCAATCAGCAGAGCTGGTTTTCATTGCATCCCATTTAACATAAGTACAGATTTTTCTTACAATAATTTATTTTTAACGTTTTAACGTTTAATGAAATGATTAGTTGATTTTTGTTTTGTTTTATGTTTATATTACATTAAATAAAATTTCATAAACTCTTTTTCATAACTTTAATCTGCATAATGTAGATTTAGATCGATTTAGTAACAAAATTTCTGTAACCGATATATCTGCCGTCCGGCGCTATGGACTGCTAAAAAGTTCAGGCCCACCAGTTCTGCAACGAAAATAGGTCCCGTACCGAAAAGGTTATAGAATTTATAGATGGTTCTTCTGTTATAGTGCGTGAGCGCTAAAATAAGACATCATTGCTTTAAGAACAATTTTTTAAATTGATTCAAATTCCTCTCTTTTTATTTTAATTTATATGGAAGAAAATATAATACAAATAGGCCTTTTAGTTTATTAGATTTGTTAAATACACTATTAACAAACTGACTTTACATAACTGATATAACTACTCATTTTAGATCATAAAGTGAAGACTGACATTTACCACACACTTGCAACGCTTCGCTTCTTTACTACAAGTCCCCTCTATCGCTTTTTTTGTGTAATTGCTACATTGCAGGTAACATTGTCTAGCATCACAATTTTCTAAATTACGTCCACAAATAAGTCTTCAGAAAGGGATAACAATAACCGCCGGTGTAACCATTCTTTTTGCAACGCTTAGAGCATTTATTAATTTGACATTCATTAGATTCGCAAATGCATTTCTTAGTCCCCCTTATGTCCATGCATCTACCGTAGAGAAAGGGATCAACGTTGGTTTGACAGATTATGTTGCACAAGTCGTGCTCACAAGTCACTAAAATAAACTGTATAATTCAAAATTGCATTTATTTATTACTTGACTTACGATCACGCACGTCAAGTTCTTTAGCACTAATCCTGCCTTTAAAATCAACATCACTTAGACAGTTATAAATGTTATAACTTATAAATAATGAATAGAATAGTGACGATTGGTCTCATTGTGTCGGAATTGTAATTCTTAATAATGTGGCAACTAATGGTCACCTTTTATATACAATGAAACGATTTTTCCTAATCAGATATAAAACGCAATTAAGATTATGAAACGAATTAAATGATATAGCAATATACGTATCTATCATAATTATATGAATGTGTGCGTTATTATTGTCTAAAAAACTTCAAGTTAACAACAGTGTGGTACCTAACACTATTTGTTTTAAAATAATAACAAGGTTTATATATTTTATTTTATTTTTGTTGTTTATTTTATTTACTTTCTTGTCCCGATGAAGTCCCTTACGACAGTGGGCGAAACTTTGACTTTCTCAGCTGACACGGTCCTACCCCGGTAGTCGTCTTTATTTTCCTTTCTTATCATTTTATCTACTTGATTTTTTTCTTTCCTTCCCTCTTGATTTGCCGTCCTTTTGTTGTTATCGTCCTTATTGTGCCAAAGTTGTAGTAACATTTGACAAATTGTTACTTTTACTGTTACAACAATACCAGGTGATTTTTTTTACCGTACTCGAGGAGTAAATGGAGAACGAAAGAAAATATCATTCTGAAATTTTGGGATCGGTAGTAAGGCAATACGATCTATCGAATAAAAATATTTTCAAAATGGTGGTTTTTCCCGTTATACCGGAAGTAGACAACAACTTTGTTTTTTAAATGGAATGCTCCCATTTACAATTTTTTTTAGATTGCACATCAAATTTTAAGGATGGTTTGTTAAAGGTTCTGTGTATTTACCTAAAAATAATAGTTTGGGAGAGATTATTTCTTTTTTCAAAATTTATGCTAAAAAGTAAGGTTCATTAAAAATTAATATCTCAATAAGCGTTGACAATATCAAGCTGAATTTTTGGGAGGTGAAAGTTGATACCTGGAAGCTACTAATGGTTTGTCGACTTTTGCGAAGACACCTACAGATAAGATTTTAATTAATGACGTCTCTAGACATCAAAGAAACGTGAAAAACTCATTTATTTTAAATGGAATAGTACTTATTTGTTTATTATATCATTCGAGAGAAAAAAATACGAGCTGGCTTTGGATAAACAAAAAACAAAGTGACGCGAGCAATAAAATTAACAAAATGTCGCAATTTCTGTGCTTGTGTTCTTCTATACAATTTGCTGTAACATTTCTAATGCTATGTTAACTTTTTCCACCAATTGCTCCTTGGTGTAAACTGGAATTTGATACACTTTCTCACGACCCCAAAGAAAAAAGTCCAGGGGTGTCAAATTAAGAGATCTGGCAGATCAACTCCATGGACCTATTCACTGTATCCATCTGTCCTCGTAATTAGGTTAGAAAGGGGAATAAGGCGTCTTGGACTTCCGATGCCTTGAATTCTGCGTTGGATGCAATAAATGAAGGTGTTGTACTGAGGGAAGTGTCACGGCGCTTCAATATCCCACGCAGTACATTGCAAGATTATCTCAAGAATGGGCCAAAATCTGCAGTGTTTTCTGCCCAAGAAGAAGAAGAGTTGGCTTCACATATTATTAAACTTCTAAAGTTTTCTTTGGAATTACTCCCAATCAAATTAAACAGTCTGCATTTGCTTATACGGGAAAAAATAATTTGAAACATTCCTTTGCAATAAAGAATGAAGCAGCAGGAAGGAATTGGCTTGCAGGGTTTCTGCGCAGAAATCGAGGAATTTCATTAAGAAAACCGGAAGCTACTAGTATCAATCGCATTTACTGCCTTTAACAGAACAGAAGTTTCCTTATTTTACGAAAACATCGGAAGTTTGATGGAAATATTTCGGTTTCCACAAGTCAGAATATTTAATGCGGATGATTCCAGAGGCCAAATAAAATTTATGCGGAGACAGGTCAAAAGAGAGTCGGACTTGTAACGAGTTGGGAAAGAGGAAAAACAACTGCTATGTGCGCTTTTAGTGCTTCAGGTATTTATGTGCCTCCGATGTTTATTTACGCACGAAAAAGAACAGCACAAAACTTAAAAAAAATGGTCTACCAGGGCTATCTACGTGTGTTCTGACAACGGACGGATCAGCGAAAATTTATTTCTGGACTGGTTAAACCATTTCCAGAATTTTGTCAAGTCTTCTAAAGAAGATCCGATATTATTCATTTTACATAATCATGTAAGCCACTACACGTTGAAAGCTTATAATTATTGCAAAGAAAACTTTATAAGCCTCTTAACAATACCACCCCATACTTCACACCGTACTCAGCCTTTGGATGTCTCTTTTTATGCTTCACTAAAAAGTGCTTACAATTCTGAGTGTGACAAATATATGAGAAACCATCATGGTGAAAAAATTATACAAGATGAAATTGCGGAACTCTTTAACAAAGCATATAGCCGGATTGCTACGCCCGAAAAAGCCATAAACGGGTTCCTAAAGTTTGGGCAAAGCAAAAAGCGTTGCACGTCACCAGTATGATATACATGTCAACAGTGTTGTCATATGGTTAAAACGAAATAGAATAAAATACGAAATGGAAGACAATAAATGACAGATGTCTTGGTTGCAACATTGCAATTTTATTTATGATGCTGCCAACTTGTAGAATTATTTTACCCTAGAATATTACCTTTAATGACAATCCTAAAAATTAGTATTACATTGGTACCTACTGTTTTTACGTCATATGTTACGTGCAACGCTTTTAGGATTGCCATGACTATAGACGGGACATCCTAGAGGAAAAAGAAATGAATAAAGCCAACGAACTTCAAACGAAACAATTAAGAGTGGAAAAGTTAAAGAAAAATCTTTATCATAATCTCGGACCGCCTGATGCCAACAAAGAAAACTCGCACAAAAGAATTAAAATACAAAGGGAAAAAACTAAGAAAGTGCAATATAAGGAACATCAAGATGATTATTTTGAAGGAAGCCTGCAGTACGCCGTCAAGTATCACTTTAAAATGGGACACTTCGCTTACGTACAAATTGCACAAGCGAATAGCGAGATAGTAGACTACGACGAATCAAAGGGGCTTATGAAAGAATATTATCGTTCCGCCCCGAGGCTTATACAAGTTTGTCTTCGTGACGTATAATTAGTATGTTCCAAACTGTGTATCGCCTCAACGTTCATTTACCCGGGGAAGGGTCATTGCATTTTAGACTAGGTTACGAAGACAAAATCGCAGGTCAAATGTAGGCGAGACTAAAATCTCACAACTCAAAATGTTCATGTTGTAATGTTAATGTTTTGTTAACAATATTTTTTCTCGGACGAAGCTACGTTTTGCCTTAACGGAAAAGTTAACAGACATAATTGCAGATACTGGTTGTCGGAAAATCCTCATTGGTTGTTGGAGCACTATACGAAGTATCCCTAAAAGATTTGTCGACTAGTGCAGTACTTTCCATCTAAGGACGACATTGGTCAAGGCGATATGTGGGTCATAAATTCCTTTAGTGCTGAATTATCGAATAATTTAACATTCCCTGAAAAAGTACAGTTAATTGAATTATCTACAGACAAAACTTTAGAACAAAAATATGAAGTGCACAAAAATAATATGTCGCGACTTTGGTTAGAAATAAGGGAAGAGTATCAAATATTAAGTGAAAATGCATTGAAATTATTGCTTCCTTTTGGAACGACTTATTTAGCGGAAAGTGGATTTTCAACTATGGTTGTTGGTGAATTAAGCGTCCAAGAAAATTGTTATTTTGGACCCGCCTAATAAAATTGATTAAACTGTGGACTGTATAAATATTTATTTCTAAAACAAAAAGTAACTTTAACTCAATTTGTAAAATACATAACGATTTATACGTATACGGCTGTACTCGCCAAACATCATATTCTTAATGGTTATCAAAAATAAAATAATCACTCTTCGCGCACCAGCGCACAAACGCCAACCACCTCCAATTATTATAAGGTGGCGCGTAAAATTTAAATATTAAATTCTAAAATTTCACCATGCCGCCCGCCTTGAAATAACAATATTTCAAAAATAAATAAACAGTGGTCTCAAAAACAAATAGTCACACAAATAATGCAATCAAATTATGTATCATAATAAACAGCAGACATGGTTTTAAATTAAATATACATATTTTGTTTATGTTACAATCAAAACAAAAGAAAGAAATACGTCCATGATCTTGCAACGTATTAAAAACAATCCATAGGCAAAACGCACAACTTATGTATAGCACGCTTCACATAATTTCCATTAGGTAGCTTTAACAGCACAACACGCACTACACCGTCGGCTCCTGGGAAGAGCTGATGAATACGTCCCAACGGCCATTGAAAAGGTGGGGTGTTGGTGTCGGATAATAAGACTAATTCGCCTATTTTAACGCCTGCCTGCGCATCAGCCATCCATTTCGTGCGCCTTTGAAGTTCCGGTAGCACTTCGCGAGACCATCTGCGCCAAAAATGGGTAATAATAAGCTGCCGGTGTTGGTATTGATCCAATCTATTTGTTGGAAATTCTTCCAATGAAGCTTCTTGGACTGATGTACCAGATTTACCCGTAAGTAAGTGAAAGGGAGTAATAGGAGTAAAATCATCAGGACTAGAGGACATTGGAGACAAAGGTCTTGCATTCAGAACACCTTCAACCTGAACTAACAAAGTATTAAAAGATTCATAAGTAAGTTTGGTGTCTTGTAAAACTTTAAACAAATGCGTTTTCATAGACTTAATATTTGATTCATATAAACCTCCAAAGTGAGGTGAACCCGGTGGATTAAAATGCCACTGAATCGTTTCACCATGAGTAAACTCTATTATCTTTTTCTGATGATTTTGTGAAAGATAAGCTGCATAAAACTCCTTCATAAGGCTTACATCGGATACAAAATTAGTACCGTTGTCCGAGTACATATGCAACGGTTTCCCTCTGCGGGCAATAAAACGTTTTAAAGTCTCTATAAAAGCATCGGCGCTTAGACTCGTGATCAGTTCTAGGTGCACTGCCTTGGATGTGGCGCATATGAAAAGACAAATGTAAGCTTTGATTAATTGAGCCTTTCTGCCATAGCTATTTTTATTTGGAAGTAACCTGTGAAGTCACATCCTGTATAAGTAAAGCATGGAATAAATGCTTGCAAGCGACATCGCGGCAAATCTCCCATTTTTGCACTAGCCAATTTTGGTTTGAAACGATAACATCTAATGCACGTGCGAATGATTCGTTTGCATAAGGTTTTGCAAGAAATGATCCAAAACTGCTCGCGCAGTAGAGCTAGCAATTGCTGGGAACCACAATGCATATATTTGATATGATAATGTCGCACAATAATTTCGACAAATGCATTTTTATTAGGAAGCAGAAATGGGTGTATTTTATCATAATTTAAATTGGAATGCCGAATTCTGCCGCCCACTCTTAAAACACCTTCATCATCCAAAAATACACTAAGTGAAGAAAATATATGGTTTTTTATTTTATGTGGTTCATTGTGCTTAAAACGCATAATTTCTAATTTAAAATGTTCATCTTGAACAAATTTAATCAAAGTGATTAAAGATTGCGTTAGCTCGTGTGTGCCTAATGTTTCAATCTGTCGTTCTTGTACCGAGTGTTTAAGATTAAATAAAAAACGCAGAACATATGCGGTTACTCGAATTATAGTTGTAAAAGACGAAAATTTTTTAATTATGTCCGCAAGAAAATGATCGGGACTGTTTACAGCCATTAAGCCAATAGTTTCAATTTTCATTTCGGGTAAAGTTTGATTAATATCAAGAGACTCCGAGCACATCGGCCATTCTTCGAAAGGATCTAATAAAAAGGGTGGTCCATTGAACCATAGTTTGCTTTCTATTAGTCTTGATATCGTTACACCTCGAGAAATGAGATCTGCCGGGTTAAGCTTAGTTGAAATGTGATGCCAATCTCGGGCATCGGTTAATTCTTGGATAACTGCCACTCTATTAGCAACAAACAATTTAAACTTACAAGGTGGAGACCTCACCCACGCTAAGGCTATAGTAGAATCAGTCCATAAAAAGATTCTTTGATATAATAATGAACTTATACCTTTCACTTTGTTTAACATTTGAGCCAAAAGAACATTAGCGCACAATTCCAAGCGAGGAACTGTGATTGGCGATTTTATAGGAGCAACACGAGATTTCGAGCAAAGCAAATTAACGTAAACTTGATCATTAGTTGAGCATCTTACATACAAACACGCTCCATAAGCCATAGTACTAGCATCAGCAAAACCGTGCAGTTGAATATCAATGTAACTTGATAATATTACCAAACGAGGTAACGCAATTTCTGACACACTGCGAAACTCGTTAATTAGGGAAAGGTAATCGTTCTTGATTTGATCGGGTATATCCGCATCCCATTCCAAACGAGAGATCCATAATTTTTGAATTATGATCTTACCTCTGATAATTAAAGGGGTTAGCAATCCCAGCGGATCAAACAATTTAGATATATTGGAGAGAATTGTTCGCTTAGTAATTTTCTCCCGATTTGCTTGATGTGTAAAATGATATGATAAGGTATCCTTACGCGGATCCCATCGCACCCCCAATGCTTTTGTGGTATCGCATTCACTTAAGGGAACGGTGAGATATTCCCTCGGAACATCGCTATTTTCCGGTAAAATTGAAAAATCATTTGAAACAAATTTTCTGAGGGGTATGTTTACACTTGCCAATATATTGATGATATCATTTATTAACTGTTTAGCCTTTTCGCTAGAATCCGATCCGCCCAAATAATCGTCTACGTAAAAATTGTGTAGAATACTACGTGCGGCGTCAGGGTATTCATCTACATTATTTAACGCTACATGTTGTAAGCATTTGGTTGCTAAATATGACGAACTTTTCATACCGTAAGTAACAGTGTTTAGGAGATAGGCCTGCACCTCTTCATGAAGATTGTTTCGCCAAAGTATGCATTGATAAAAGCGATCTGCCGGCGCTACTAAAATTTGTCGATACATTTTCTCGCAATCGGCAGCTACGGCTATTAAGTATTCGCGAAAATGCAAAAGAATCGTAAATAAATCGTTTTGGACAACTGGGCCTAAAAGTTGACAGTCATTTAGCGAAATTCCGCTATCTGTTTTTACGCTTCCATCGAAAACGACTCGAATTCGAGTGGTTAGTACTGCATCGCGAATGACTTCAAAATGAGATAGAAAATACTTGACCTTGAACAAGTTTTCTTTTGGTAATACTGTCATGTGCTTTAGAGCAACATATTCGCGCATGAAATTGGTATATAAATTTTTTACTTCTGTATTTCTTGCTAGTCTCTTTTCTAAAGAAAGGAATCTACCCAAAGCGATATTATAAGATTGACCCAATTTGGAAATGTTTTTGTTAAATGGTAGCTTAACAACGTAACGGTTTGATCCGTCTTTTATAGTTGTTTTCGTGAAATATTCTTCACACAATTGTTCCTCCTTCGAAAGAAGGGACTTGGGATTAGGAACAACGTTTTCGACTTCCCAGAATTTTTTAATAGACTCATCTAATTCGTTATTTGTAACACATAAATGAGTTTTGTAGTATTAGCAACGTCGTAATTATTTACATTGATATGGCCCGTGATAACGTAACCAAATTTAGTGTTTTGCAATATGGGTGCTTTAGGGCCAAGGTAAATTTTACCTTCAACCAAAAGGTTATAAAAATGATTGCAACCTATTAATAAATCAATTTCTGAAGCCACATTAAAATGACGATCCGCCAAACGTATATCTGGAGGTATTGATAATTCACTAGCATCAAAAGAAATAATTGGTAATTTTTTTGTAATAATTGGAATAACCAAACAGTCAAGTGTAAGTTTATAAAAGTTATTGATTGACCTTATGTCTACTGTAGCAACCTTACTGATGTTAATTGGGTTGTCATTTACACCTGCCAGAGACATGCTAATGGGGTCTGTTTTCAAATCAAGTTTCTTTACTAATTGTTCAGTGATAAGGTTTTGCATGGATCCGCTGTCTAGTAAACATTTTATTAAATGAAATTTATTGCGGCTGTCCTTTATAGCAACTTCTATGGTTGACAAAAGTGTGATTGATTTATTTGAGTGCAAATTACAAGATGAAACAAGAGATGCATCTGTTGATGCTTTAGGAAGAACAGTAATAGCTTGTGATGAACTATCTATTGGTTCGCCTATGCTGCCCACTACATCTGTAACCACATGAGTATTTCTGGGGTTATTAAAGTGAAGCAAAGTATTATGACGCGAATTGCAAATTTTGCAAGAATGTTTTGACATACAAGCCTTTTTGTTATCGTGCAATAAACAATTGTTACAAAGTCCTAGTTGAGAAACCTTCTGTGCTCTCTCATGGGGCGAAAGAACTAAAAATTTAGGGCAACTGTATATGAAATGTGATTCTTGGCATATCACGCAGGTATATTGTTGCTTATTTGAAGAAGACAATAAAACCGTAGATTTACGTTTTTGCGATATGATATTCCTATAAGACTTATCACGCGATTGACCGGTTACCACTACATCGTCAGAGTCGATGTCAGTTAAGAACTGAACCCTTTGCTTTAAAAACTCTATGATTGTTTGTACAGTTAATAATTCATTTGGTTTAAATTTTTTAAACTTTTCACGAGTATCACTATCAAACTTATTAACCACAATTTGTGATAAAAACGCACCTACTAATTGTTCTTGGGTAACGTTCATGTTATCAAGACACATGAAAGTTTTATTTAATGCATCCAATAATTCTTTTAAATTGGTAGAATACGGTTTAGATACGGTCTTTACATTAAAAATGTACTGCATATGTGTTTGCACGATTAATTTTGGATGATCATAACGATCTTTTAATAAGTTTAATGCTATCTCGTAATTATCGTTTGAAGGTTGCAAACCAGCAATGCAATTTGCCGCTTCCCCTGCCAAACTCGATCTTAAATATTGAAATTTGTGAGCATCTGATACATTTAATTGATTTACAATAGAATTGAAGTTATCAATAAACGCTTTGTATTCAGTAAAATCGCCGCTAAATTTGGATAAGGAAATTTTTGGCAATGTCTGTTGCAAGGTGATTTGATCAAACGTGCTATTTATTGTAGTAACATTTGGTTTGATTTCAGAAACTTTTGATTTTTCGTGAGGCTCAATTAAACAATTTGCTGTTGTTAGACTTGAATAAAATACATTATCGAACTCGATCGCTGAAACTAAGCCTTCTATTGATTTTTCTGAATCTAATAATTCTAAAATAATATCCCTGTATTTCTCACGAAGGGGCTTTATTGCATCCATTCTAAATTTTAGCTCGCACAATTCAAAACTACTTAACTGATCTGGTAAATTATTAACATGATCTTTGAATGCTTGCATAGTTTGAATTGCATTAACAGCATGCCTATACAACTTTTTAGATTCGAGTTTACTCTCGGTTTTTGTTTGTGACATTTTAACAACTAATAAATTGATAAAACTTTAAATTGAATGAAACGAATGCAATCACTTTCGTGATAATGTTAGGTATGATAAGATTGATGGACTTACGGTTTGAAGCCAAAACTTGATAGGTACTTCGTACTTGATGCGTACTTGAGCAATGCTGCTTGATTGATTGATAAATGATTGATTCTTGCTACGATTCGTTGATTCGGATCGAGGACCATAAAATGGTGAATTAAGCGTCCAAGAAAATTGTTATTTTGGACCCGCCTAATAAAATTGATTAAACTGTGGACTGTATAAATATTTATTTCTAAAACAAAAAGTAACTTTAACTCAATTTGTAAAATACATAACGATTTATACGTATACGGCTGTACTCGCCAAACATCATATTCTTAATGGTTATCAAAAATAAAATAATCACTCTTCGCGCACCAGCGCACAAACGCCAACCACCTCCAATTATTATAAGGTGGCGCGTAAAATTTAAATATTAAATTCTAAAATTTCACCAGTTGTAATAAAAACCAAATTGAGGAATCGACTTGACATCAGCTCGGTAATGCGAATTTCAATGACGAATTCCATTAACATTGATTTTGATAAATTGGTTGCTAAAAAACAGCAACATCCATCTCACTAACAATAAGTTTATTAATATTACTACTATAAGTTTGTTTAAGTTCACTTTGTAATAAAGTAGCATTTTGTAATAAATAAAATTCAGTTGTATTACAATATCTAAAGCTCATAGTTATTTGGGTTGCGATCTATTCAAACATAAATATGTTGGGTCGCCAGTCTGGAAAGCTTGAGAAACGCTGTTCTAGGGGGTCATATTATTGAAGATTTAAAAATTCGAATTACTAGAATAATACCAACAAGAAATTCGCCCTGAATTTTTAGAGAATTCTCTTTGTCAAATGACAAATGGAGGACAATTGGAACATTTACTTTAAATGACTTAGTTATTTAATTTGTTTTTAGTGATAAGGTTTTGATTCATAACTGTTTTTGTCTCACATATACTTGATGTAAATACTTGAATCATCAGCGTATTCTTGAAAAAAAGTTATTAAAATAAATTTTTAAAAAAATGCTGTTTTAAAGAGAAAAAAATGCTCTATTGAAAGGTGAGGTAAAAGTAATACGTTCCCATTAAAAAAATTGCGCGGAACGGTGTAACTCAGAAACAATTGCAGATAACAAAAACTCAAGTATTCCCACCCGCTAGAAAACGACCTACTCATTCGCACGCCCTACTCCCGCGCACAGAAGCCACGCGCGCATCGGGTATATAAGCGAACAGATGACCAAGAAAGCATTCTGCTGATACCGTCATTGGTAACATCACCGACGCCGCAGAAGCAACCGCAAGAGCCACGTCGAGAGTGGAAACTAGTGCCCATCGACCTCGGTCCCGCTACGCAGACCGCCTTAGCAAGCCGTTCGACGCCGCCTGTGTATCGCGTATATTCGTTCAATTTGTAAATAATCTAAATATGTTATAAATGTTAATTCTTAAATAAATACCGTTATTAACACCCACAACATAAATAACTTTTGTATTGAACAATTTTTCCTAAAATGAATATTAACGACAATAAATCGCCATCTCCACATTTTTAATAACCCTGTATAAACAATTACGCGAACTTTCCAGCTTATAGACGACTAAATAATGAACAAAAACGTGTCGTGGACGTAATAATTACCGCTACAGAAATGTTGCCGACTAATTCTACATCAACGCCTAGATTGTTTTTCCTGAACGGAGCGAGACGAACAGGACAGACGTTGGTTTATAAATAGATATATTTGTGAGATACAAATAGGTAATTCTAACAGCTTCCACGCGAACTGCAGCGCAGCTGTTGCCGCGCGGAACCACAATTCCTTTAGAGTGCCTCTAGATTTGACAAACACGAACGTGCCACCGATCGCAGTGAATCATGTCGTCGGTCAAAGAATAAGAAAATCGCAGCTCTTGATAATTGTCGATATTAATATGCTACACAAAATTTCATTCCAAATGGTAGACGAGGCTTGTAAACACGCCGCAATTAGCAGTTTATCGAAATTTCATTTAAAATATCTTATAAAGAAGGATTATTGACAATGACACCTCTGAAAGGAATGACTCGCGCTATAGACATTTACGATGCCTTTTTAAGTTTTACAAAAAGCTACGAGCTAACATTTTATAAACTAGTTAGCATTACAACAGATGAAGCACTATCAACGACTGGAAATACAAATGGATTTCTGCATTGTGTCAAAGTAATGAAGCTTTCCCATCATTTATTTCTTTCCATTGTATCATTCATCAACAAGTGCTGTGTTGAACAATACTAAGCATATCGGATGGGCATAGGTATGAAATCGTGAACTCCATACGAGAAGCTTGCAACGACGTCTGTCAAGCAGAGGCCAGCGAATCAGAGCCAGTGAACTCTGTATAGAGTTCACTGATCTAAGCACACCGATTGACCGCTCCATACAAACGGGAGGTGGTTGAGCCGAGGAAAGTTTCCTAGAATGGTTTCAGGAATTACTGCCTGAAATAATTTATTTTCTGGAGTGACAACAATGAGATCCTGAAAAATGAAAGCTTGCTATGTGATTTAACGTTTCTATTTGGTTTCGCTTCGTTTCGCTACTCAGCGTTCTCATTGCTGCCTAGCTCAACTTTTGTTGGGGGGGTGTTATCTACCCTACTTTAAAAGTCAGTTGTACGGGATTTTGTAAATTTACATAATATTTCCTTTTTGGCTAATTCGCTATCCTGTCGCAGTATGGGGCAAGCATTCAATAGTCAACTTTGAACAAACTGCAAACCTAAGCAATTCTTTACTTTGCTTTGGTTCAGTTACGGATTTTCTAAACGGCTGGCCTATCTTGCAAGGTGCACGTGACCGGATGCATGTATAGATTAGCTCTTTCAGGCTCGTTAGTTCCCTTTTTCGCTGACGAATCAAATTCAGCTGAAGGTCTTTCGTTTTCAGTTAGTTAGTATTGTATTGTTTTTGTAAAATTCTGTACTCGATTAGGTAATACACATTTTTGTAAATTCGGTTTATTATCGGTTATAAGTGTTTTCGACCTTATTAGTGTATAGTTACGAACATCTGCTTTTTCCTTGTAAGAGTATGAAATTAGTAAGTACCCCTGTTGTCCATTTTGTGTTGGAAAATTGTAGAAGGTATTTTAATTCCGACTCCTCTTAAGTTGACAGCCCACTACCAGCCGGGGGAAGATAAGGACAACAGGGGGAAAATTAATAAAAGGCCCAAACATTGTTAAACCAGAAGAATCCGTTATAATCCTGTCGTGACTGGTACTTGCATCCGCTGCGGTATCACGAACTTTGAAAGCCTGTATCATTTAAATTCCGTTTGTGTTAATCCTGTCGTTACCTGTTGATTTCGTGAACCTGTATCCCTTCAACCCTTGTGTGTGAATCCCGCTGTGACGTTTTCCGTTACCAAGTGTGGTAAACAACCGTTTTCAGTTTAGTTTTTGGGTTTGTTAGGGGTAAGTTTTAGTTTAATTAGTTTTTTTATTGATCATACATTCACCTGTAAATATACACATTTAAGACACCTGTAATTAGTGTTGCACCTACGAATTACCGTTTACATTCAGTCACTCATCATTAAATATACTCATCCCGTAAGATTTGCTACAGTAAAACATAAATCCTAGTTAACAGAGATAAAAAGGTATTGTTTATTAATCCTCGTTGATTGTTATAAATGGAGTCTGGAGTCAGCCCATTATTCAGCAGGAATTTCCTACGCTGATTACACCGCAACCGACAGAGTAGTCATTAATTCTGCAGAATAATTAGTACTTTTGGAAAGACGACCAAAAAGGGCTTATTACCGCTGTAGTCTTGAGAATACTTGTCATTAAGTGGAATTTAACGTAAACATTTTGCATCCACTTAAACCGTTATATTTGACCTACTCTGGAATTGCTAGACTGGTTGTACCCGATAGAATTCCACTAAAAATGGTTCTGTTAGACAAGGTAGTAGTAACATTTATTAAGCTTAGTTGTAGCAAAGTTAACCTGAGATTTGAATTACCCCCTTGTTCTTGTAATTTTCCTAATTCTGGTAACCGTAATCTGAAAGGTGAATGCGGGTTAATAAAGACGAGGAATTCTTCATGATAAATCTAGCACGTACCGTAAATTAGCACATTTTGTTGAATCCAAACGAAACGGTTGATTACTTATACACCTGTTGTTAGTGTTGATACGCCATTTTATTAGTGTGACATATAACTGGAGATAAAGACCTTAAGCCACCTGTATTCCGAACGGGCAATTACTTTGTAATAAAATATATAATTTTCATTTACAGAGTGACTAGCGGGCCACTAGAGGGCGGGATAATCCGAAGATCATTTCAATTTGAGTAATTAATTATACTTAGAAGCCTGTTTTTATTTTAGTTATTTTCGTGTACATATTAACTTTATTAGAATTATTTTTATTTAACCGTTGTTGAAACATTACTAACAGTGCTCTACTAACCGACCTGAACCGGCTACCTGGGGCGTTATAAGGCGGGTGCTTATATCCTAATATTCATTAAAACGTATATTTACGTCTCTAAACATTAAAACGAGTCTATCTTATTTTTATTCAACGCTGAAAGTTCCAGGTAAACTCTCTTTGTGTTTATAATTGCATCCCCTAAATTCGTATAACGTTTTTAGTGTTCCTGTTCCCGTTCTGATTTTACTTTTGAGTTTACTTAGTTTGAGTACTTCGCCGTTGGATTAGTCCGCCATCCACTTTTTCAAGAAAACCGTTAAGTAGGGTTTTCCTACACTTTCGCTAGTCGCCGACAACTGCGACTGAGTAGTCGCGACCAATTCGTCAAGACATCTCCAATGCAGTCTAAACCTGCCTGTTTTCCAACCTGCTACCTTAGTCGTTACAGCCAGCGACCGGTCGCTGTTCGTCAAGTAGCATTTTCCTATACTTTCGCCGGTCGCCGACGACTGCGACTGAGTAGCCGCGACCAATTCGTCAAGACATCTCCAATGCATTTTAAACCTGCCTGTTTTCCTGCCTGCTACCTAGTAGTTACGACCAGCGACAGGTCGATGTTCGTCGGGTAGCGAGTCGCCGGACCCGTCCGAGAGCGGTGCCGCGACTGATTCGTTGACGAAAGTTGACTGTTTTTGCATTTTGCTCGGCATTGCCGTAAATTATAAGAAGTTAAAAGGAGAAGGAGATTTTCTTCATGCACCTGATAACTTAATAACATTTAAAGTAATGACTTTTACAGAAATATTCCTTATTTATTGTGGCTAGAACAGATCACCTTGAGCGACGACCACTTAAGTGGCGCGGGCTAGTAAAACGGGTTTGACGAATTAGGTCGCGGCGACTCAGTCGCAGTCGTCGGCGACCGGCGAAAGTGTAGGAAAACGCTACTTCAGGTAGCTAGTCGCCGGACCTCTCCGAGAGCGGTGCCGCGACTGATTCGTAGACGAAAGTTAACTGTTTTTCCATTTTGCTCGGCATTGCTGTAAATTATAAGAAGTTGTAAAAATAATATTTGGCAGGTGGTTTTGTATTAAAATTGCCTGAAATCCTTCCAACCGTCTATTTTTTAACATCCCTAATTCGGTGCCAATGTAGTGTGCGGTCTACCTATACCATAGTGCGGTTTACCATAGTAACCATGCAGGGATGGAATGTAGTTCGAGATCTACCTTTTGGGGTTATTAATTGTAGATTACGTAAATTATTCGGATAATTTCTAATCGATTGATTATGACCTAATGATCCATCACCATCATAATAACTAATTTCGGTAATGATGTACCTACTTATGACAAGAATTATAATTAACTTTCTCTGCCACAATGATCACTTAATTACAATATTGACCGACAAAATGCAGCAGTGGTTCAGTTTGCAGTTTTTTTGTCTACAATTACAGACAGTTTCCAAAATGTTGATGAAGGAATTTTATAACACCGTCATCCCAACTGAAGAAGCAGCAACGAATTATTTATTGCACGAGTTATTGGTTAACGAAAATCAGGCTCCTCCATGCAACAGTTGCGGAGCGGAAATGGCAATAAAGAGACGTCGTGACAGACAAGGCGAATTTCGACCAGTGCTGAGGTGCCCAAGGAAGAATTGCCAAGTAACCAGATCGGTGCGGACAGGAAATGATTTTTTCCACTTTACAGATTTAAATGGCAAAACGCGCTGCAACTTGAAACTATGCGAAATTCTGGAATTGATTTTTATATTTGTTCATGAGATTCCAAATGAAATTAACGGGCAAATCATCACATACTGTTTGTGATTGGTTTAATATGTGCCGAGAAGTTTGTTCTTCAATTGTTAGGGTGCAACGACGTGGATCTTTAGTTGGAACTAATGAAAATCCAGTGCAAATTGATGAGGCGAGATTTGCAGGCCGGAGGAAGTACAACAGAGGTCGTTTATTGGTTGGGGACCATCCGGCACTATCAGAGGATAGTGATAAGTGATACTGAAATTGATAATGCACGTAATCATGGTCAACAAATTGATGGCCTTTGGGTATTTGGGTTGCTGAACAGTCAGGAACTTCGATATTTCGTTTGTGGAACGCAGAGACCGTAATACATTGGTTCCAATTATACAACGTGAGGTGCAGCATGGTTCAACAATCCATTCAGACGAGTGGCCAGCGTATTCTAACTTGGCAAATTTGGGATATACATACTCATTTAACAGTAAACCACCAACATAACTATGTGGATCCTGAAAGCGGTGCACACACACAAGGCATTGAGAGATCGTGGCTGGAAGGGAAAATGAAAATTATGAGAAGAATGAGGGGTGGAAGTATATAAGAAAGAATGAGGAAGATTTGTTCGTAAGCTTCCTAAGAGATATACGGACTGTACCTATATATATAAATAATTGAATTTTATTTGTGTTTTTTAATATAATATATTTATTGTATTTGTCATGTTCGCGTTTGTAAATAAAGTTTTGGGTGTTGGGCAAAATTCTAATAATTTACTTAATCTAGAATTCATAACACTACAACGATTGATCGCATACTACATTCCTTCCTTGTACGGTTACTATAGGTAGACCGCACACTACATTGGCACCCCTAATTCTTTGTTCCTATGTTTTTCAGATTCTAAAGTTAAAAGCAGAAGGAGATTTTCTTCATGCACCTGATAACTTAATAACATTCAGAGTAATGACTTTTACAGAAATATTAATTTTTCTTGTGGCTAGAACAGACCACCTTGAGCGACGACCACTCAAATGGCGCGTGCTAGTAAAACGGGTTTGACGAATAAAGTCGCGGCGACTACCAGTCGCGGCTACTCAGTCGCAGTCGTCGGCGACTGGCGAAAGTGTAGGAAAACCCTACTTTGATCGCTTATCTACAGAAGTTAGTTCTACATTCCATCGCATTTGTTTTGGAAGTCACCTACCTCTAACGTAAAATGAAATAATTTTAACCTCAAATTATTTGTTAACTTAAGCTGTAATATCAAAAACTTCCTTTTATCTTAAATTATCAAATTTGCTACATCATAACTTAATTTAATTCATTTCGCTGTATACAGATATTTGCTGATTATAGTCCAGTCATTTTAAACATGAACATTGCAAATAAACCTATATTAGGTTTGACTTTTTTATGTTGTTAGGTTCAGTCCCAGTAGTAAATACTCAATTTTGCAACTTCGAAAAACTTGTGGAAACTGGGGGGGGCGCCAAAAACCGCGATTTTTTCGGACTTTTTTCAGTTTTGGCCTCGTAGCTCAAAAACTACGAGTTATAGTGCGAAGAATATGATTATCTTTTTTAAACTAGACTAAATTTGCTACAATTTGAGCCTAACCGGAAGTCTGTAAGTATAATAGTTTCCGAGATACAGCTCTTCAAAAATAGGTAATTTTTCCCAAAATCTTTTTTCAACGTATCATCCATGTTTCGAGCCAGATATTGCCATAACGACGTGCCCTACGACTCTTGTCACGGAGAAAAAAATTGTAGGACATTTTATCACCTTTTATTTAAGCATAGATGCATTCCTGTGGGCCTAACAGTTCTCGAGAAAAAGACGGAAAACCGGAAAACAGTGAAATCCTCCACATATATGTAATAGCATTAGTATGATTAGAAGACATTTTCTGATTATTCTTATTTAGCCTAGCGAACGAACGCTCAAAAAGGGCTTGTAGACAGACTTTTTGATCCTAATGATTTAATTTCTAAGATGTGTTTGGAGGTGTTTGGTGATAATTATACGAAAAGTCCCCGGCCCTACCGTATGAGCTAACTCCGTAGCGTAACAAAATTTGCGGATTTGTTAAGTTTTCCCTTTGTATCTCTTGAATAGACGATCGTAGTGGGAAATGGCCAATTATAAAATAAAAGCTGCCTTGAGAAATTACTTTTGTTCTTTTCGTCAAACATTAACCCTATCATAAATGTATTTAGAAAAGACTAGAGACCATTAAACATGGTGGCGGATAAGACTGAAATTGTTTGGCTAAGGACGCAGGTAATCTGTATTTAATACTCACATATCAGATTTAGCTCCAAACCTCCCACAAAATTAGTTGTTCTCTAGTGCCCTCTATTCCATCTTGAACTCAACGTTTTTTTTAAATAACTATAACATCTAATCTATTTGAGATAAAATATTAAACGGTATATGTATTTTATAGGAAATTTTATGGTCTACAACTTTTATTTCAGCAGTTTTTGCTATAAACCCAATACTTTAGGAGCTAGGATACAATATTTGCCGAAAAACGTCGTGTAAAAGCGATTTTCAAAAAAAATGTCAATACTTGACAGCGAATATCTCTTCAACGGGTAGAGATAGAGAAAAAACGCATAGAAGCAAACTTGTAGAAAATTTAATCAGCTTTTTTTTATAATTGGCCATTTCCCACTACAATGGCCTGTTCAAGAGATGTAAACGGAAAACCTAACAAATCCGCACATTTTGTTACGCTACTTTTCGTATAATCATCACCAAACACATCCCAGAAATAAAATCTTTAGGATCAAAAAGTCTGTCTACAAGCCCTTTTTGAGCGTTCGTTCGCTAGGCTAAATAAGAATAATCAGAAAATGTCTTCTAATCATATTAAGGCTATTACATATATGTGGAGTCGTAGCGATTTCACTGTTTTCCGGTTTTCCGTCTTTTTCTCGAGAACTGTTAGGCCTACAGGAAGACAACCTGGAAGACAAACGAACAGATTACATACTTACGTATTTCTTTAAATTGAATATTTTAACCCACCAAAAACGTATACGAGTTAAAAGTATTAATCAATTTCTCACAAAAATTAAATACTAAATGGGACATTTTTTTCGCACCGCAACTTCATTCAAACTTCCTGAAATTATATTCATGCTGTAGTACATTAAACTCCGTTTTTACTTATACATATCCAATTAAGGTGCACTTTTATAGTAACCAAGTGCTTTAAATATTATACACTTTTCAACGTGTGGTGAAATTTTCATGTATAAAAGCGTACGTTAATTTCGCCTCAATGATCGTTGTTTTACTTAGCGATTAACAATTACTAAATTATTTTCAGCTCATTTTGGAGATTAGTATTTAACATTGTACATATTATAAGTGATTTTTTTAGAACGCATTTATATTTTTTTTTCGGGGAGAAAACTTAAATTGCTCGTGAAAATGCAATTGCTGATGAAGGAAAGCTTAACATAATAAAAAAAAAAATGTGCAAATTCAAGCTTTCCTTTAATATTTTTTACATTGTATACAATATGATGTTCCTTAAAAATAAGTATATATTGTAATACTAAAATTCAGTTACACATTTTACGTTCTTATTTCCAATTTACGGGGTCTTTTTTTCAAACAAACGCGAGGCACATTTTCCTTCGCTCTTAATGTTTCTTATACGGGGAGTCGTCAGTAGTGCGTGTACTACCTACCCTTAGGTCCTGAACACATGGTTCCCCCCGGTTCAAAGTTAAAGAAATTACTGCTTACGTTGTACCCGAAACATAGTCCACTACAGGAATTTAAAGTTGTACCTCAAGCATGGCTTACGACTCGCTAAAATCCATCGCGTGCTACGTTTTAAACAATCGTCATGGTTTAAGAAATATATCGATTTGAATACGCTTATGCGTCAACAGTCTAGAAACGTGTTTGACAAAAACTTCTACAAGTTAATGATTAACAGCGTGTTCGGAAAGCTGATGGAAAATGTGAGAAAATATAAAGATGCGCGTTTAGTAACTCGCTGGGAGGGGAGTCACGGCGCTAGAGAGTTGATTGCCAAGCCAAATTTTCATAGTTGCACTATTTTCGATAAGGATATGGTCATTATTGAAATGAATCGATTAGAGGTGTTCCTCAATAAGCCTATTTATGCGGGATTTGCGGTTTTAGATGTATCCAAAACTTTCCTTTACGATTTCCATTATGATTACGTTTTACCAAAATTCAACACCGATGCAAAGCTATTATACACGGACACGGACAGGCTCATTTATTATTTCACGGTTCCTGATATATATCAATCCGTGAAGGAAGACATTCATCGCTTTGATACCGCCGATTATGAGCGCGATAACGTTTTTGGAATACCCCTCGTCAATAAAAAGGTGCCGGGCTTGATGAAGGACGAGAATCACGGCGCGATTATGTCGGAATTCGTTGGGCTTCGTGCTAAAATGTACGCTTATCGGGTACTTGACGACGATGATGACAAAATTGTTAAAAAATCGAAGGGCTCAACTGCTGCCAGTATCAAAAAGATAACCCTCGAGGATTATAAAAATTCTTTGTTTAACGAAACGATTGTAAAGAGCCATCAGCATCTCATTAAGTCTAAAGATCATTCTGTGTTTACCATTAAGCAGCATAAAGTCGTTCTCAGTCCTCACGATGACAAGCGAATGATAAGTTTAAATCACATCAATACTCGTCCTTGGGGATACATTTCCCCCCAGCGCTTAGAGCTTATTCCACAGCCTTGATTTTATAAACGTTATTGTACGCTTTGCATTTTTTCAGAGAGAAAAAGATCATGAGCACCAGTTGCAGCAGCAATCGTTCCGATGCTAAACGGGTACATTTGGAGCGAGAACTTTTTAACGCTACTCGCGTCGTATATACATAACATTTAAGGAGTGTTCTATTGGACATTTCGTCTATTGAAAATTACATTTTGATAAACCATATATTGCAGAACATTGTCATACCGGACAACTGTTTCAACTGGCGCGTCAAATCAATAAATGTATGCGAGAGTAAGATGAACTTGTTGTTCAACAAAAAATTCGAAACGGACAATTTGATTAAGCATTTTGTGCAGTTATGTAAAATCTATAATAGTGATTACATTACTACTGATCAGCTCGATAGCTTAAGTTTACCGTTGCCATTTAAAATGTATATAATTGATTTAGTTAAGCCTAATATTGAAATTAATATGCATACTATTTGTAGTAAATATAAGAATTGTTTGTACGTCATGGATGAGGCCATATGTACGGCCGTTGAATATGCTAATTTTAAGGCACTGCAAATTCTTTATAATATATGTAGCGAGAGAGGTGAAGTACAATTTTCGGCCGCACGAAGACGCCCGACATAAACAAGTGCACGATTGGGTAGTAGAGAATATACGCAAAGGAGGCGAAGATCCGACTGCATCCCTTGGATGGACAACCGGTCCAGGCGGCGGATATTGGCCTTCAACGGCTCTAACCGACTACAAACAAACCTTTGCCTTACTTTCAAAAATGATGAGCAAGCGGGGAGACAATAAAGTTAAAAAACAATTTGTATGGTGATATTGATATGAATAAAACAATATATGTAGCATTTATGTTTGGGTTTCTATCGATATTTATATAAATAAAAACAAATATATAGCATTCTTGTTTGAGTTTTTATTTACAACCTTTTTTAATACATTTACTTCTACAGAAACAACAACTAGCACTAATAATAATAACTATAACAGCGGTATCGCATGTAATATGATTACAAAACGACATTTTCTTTATCTATCCACGATTTCTCATTTAATCCCCACCACTTTACGTATACCTTGTCTTTCTTGCGTCGAAGTACTTTTTCTACCAAATACACGTCGGCATACTTGGCCTTTTGCAATTCCTGCTCGTAGAAGCCTCCAAGTATTGGCTTCCCCTTCATGTCCTCCAATAGGTATGTAACGGGATTTGTTACGCGTACTTTCACGATTTTAAACAATTCGCTGGACCAGTTGGGTGTATATCCCTTGGCAAATATGCTCTTAAATTTGCTAATTCGCACTACATCGCCGACATCAAAGCGACGCTTTACGTTGAACAACTTTATGTGCGTATAAGCGCTGAGTTGCGTGTCGGGATTCACTTCACGTGGTTCCATTCCGATCGTTCGATGTTTACGATTATTGTAGTCTGCCGTTATGCTCTCGAGTATGTCGATCCACAGATATTTACCGCGAAAACTAAAGTTTTTGTATAGGGCATTTTTAAGGGTCCTTATTACTCTTTCGGCTAAGGCGGCCTTTTTTGTACTATACATTGAATAGTGGATTGATGTGCTGCTGCTTCATCAACTTTTCGAAGTGTTTATTAAAGAACTCTTTCCCTGCATCGGTTTGTAAATTTTTAGGCCTCCGTTCTCGAAAAATAGCTTGCATTGCTTTTGTCACCTCTTCACCCGTCTTTGTCTTCAACTCTTTCGTCCATAGATATTTGGAGAAACAGTCGATAACCACCAGTATGTACTTGTAGCCTTTATTCTGTTTAGCGTATGATGTAAATTCGGCTAAATCTGCTTGCCAAATGTCATCGTATCCTTTAATAATGGTACGTCTGCGTGGGAAATTTTTGCGTGCGGCTTTATGGAGCTCGTTCACCACTTGCTGCTTGGACATTCCTTAATTCTTGTAAAGACTCTTTGATTGCTTTCAAGTTTTCCTCTAGCACCTGAAGTTGCGAAGACCCTCTATAGGTACTTGTGCCATCTGAAGATAAAACATTAGGAAGCCTTTATTTATGTCGTCGCCGTCGTCTTCTGGATCGACCAATTGAGTCAGACGATTTCCGTTTAGATTTAACCTTGTGACAAGGTAGTACTGTAAATTTAGAGCATCTTGAGGTTCAACGGGATCGGCGACATTACTCAACCTCTTATTTTCAATATTTAAGTTGTTATCGTCGTCGATGGAGAATTGAGGTAATTGCGTCCTAATGACTTTATTCAATTGCACGCGCGTATGAGAACGTCCAAATTTATCCATGGCCATTTTAGGTATAAACTCCTCGCCGGAACGGAACGAGTATTTATAGTTTGCTTAAAAACTTGTGGGCCGGTTTCTCTATGTACCCCTCCTCGTACAGTTCCTCGACGATTGATATTATATCGTTACGTAGTCCGGTATTCCCGGCGATTTTCTCCGCCCATAACACCTCTAATTCGCGAATGAGTTCGTGAACGTTATTCCAATACTTATATTCTGTCGATCGACCGAGTTCTTTGAATAAGCCGCTTCCAGTTGTTGGCTGAGGACTGGAGGCCGCCAATAGACGTTTAATTATCTGTGTATATTTTTTGCTTTTACTACCCCTTAGCTGTACGCCCGCTTCATAGGAACGTCGCGCCATATTGGTGGCATTTAAAATTTTTCTATAATTCTCTTCGTCTTATTGAGTAATTAGGCGGCGGTCGGGTTCGTTCATGATGATGAGATCGTAGAGACCGTCCGTACCCTTGTAACGCACCCCATTAATTATCATATCTTCCCCTTCTATGCCTACGGCCGTATTACCCATCATGTCAATGTTATAATGAATGCCGTAAGTAGTGTCAATCGCATTTTCGGTGTCTCGTATCATCCGTTCAACGTATATACGAGGCAGGGCTGCGTATTGTTCTAAGAACTTTTCCGCACCTGAATGATCGACTAAGACAGATGAAGAATCAATGCGTGACGACGTTGAAGGGCGCTCTTCTTCTTCCTCTTCCGGTTCAATTTCACCGATTACCGTAGTTTCCAAGAAAGAGGGAGTTGCTTGTATTAGAGAATGAGGATTTCTGTGAAACAATGGAAGTCTAGATGATGGACTAATACCGCTAATGGAGTGTCTTCGTTTTAAGCGTTGGACAAAAGGTCGCGCAGCTGGAGTACTACTTCTCGGAATGAGAAGCCTTTTGGGCGATGGTCGTCGGAATACATTTCCTTCATCCTCCGCCTCCTCCTCCTCCTTCCCCTCTTTCTCCATTTTCTCCGATTTAATTTCGTGTTTCTGCTGGAAATTTTTTTGAATGTTAGACAGCGGCTCGATGAGAGGTTTATACGTTTGTACAAAATCGAGTTCTTTGGTGAATCGAGACGTAACTAATTTAGTAATGAGGAATATATGAATCCCAACAACGAACAACGGGAACCAAAAAAAAACAACAAAAGGCCTAAAATATAATTATAGCGATAAGAAAGGAGTCTAAATGAAAAGAAAATATCACCTGAGATAGCGAGCGGCCTCACTGAAATATTGCTTTCTTCAAATCCACTTCTAGTCGAATTATCACAACATACACGTTTACTAATTACGTTTTCTAAACTAAAGGATAATTCGTACACCAACCCTCGATTAAATTTCGTCTTAATTTTATTACGTACTACAACCGACCCGATAATCCAATGTCGCGCTTATCAATTTTATTTAAAAAGGTACGCCTCACGACATCTAAAACAATGTTTAGTTCGAATTTTAATCGCCTAACTATCCTTTCAAATTTGAATTGTAACATATTTTCAGGCGTTTGTGGGTTAATGCCACCGTTCTCACGCTCGTCCTCCTCGATGTTGTCAATATGTTCACTGTCATCCTTCCAAATGCATTCTAATCAAAATTAATTCCACATAAGCTTAAGGCGGAGGTAGTCCGTAAATTCAGCCTATTCCGTTACACACAAAATTTGTAAAGTACTTTTCTTTGTTACAAAAAGTCAGATTTTCATGGGACTTTCACTATTGTACATGCAATAATTCTACTTAGGTAATGACAAAGTTTGAAGTTTGCAAATTAAATAGAACAATTAAAAAATAACATTTTCTTATTAGGAAATTCCAACAAACAAGGAAAACTGTAAATTGTAAAGGCCCTATGAAAGCTATTAGAACCAAATTTTCAGAACTCCTAGAATTATAAATTTTCAATTAGATAAATTTTATAGCATTATAAAAAAATGATCTGATTTTAAATAAAGTACTTTAAAAAAATTAAGCAAATTGATTTTTCAAGTGGAAGTAATGTTTCTTTTGCCTCACTTCATACAAACGACTTAGTACCCTTGTAATCCTTTAGAAATATCCAGGTAGTTTGTAACTAATAAGTGGCATCTTCAGAAGCTAAAAAAATGTATACACCCATTAAAATATTACAATGTACAATTTAACATTAATATCTAATAATTTGTAACTTAACAAATTAGTTTTGTAGTGTTTTGAATATAAAATACATATCATAGATGTGATTTTTACATACAATTACATTCATATTTATTTTTTACAACTTCTGAAGATGACACTATTGTTTACTACATCAAAATTAGTAAATTTTATTAGCTTAATAAAGTATCAGGTGAAAACTTTAATTAATTAATTTTATTAACCGGTTTTATGCTTTTTCACTAGTAAGTAGTACAGTCACAACTGTACTCCGTAGTCCGTACGTACAACTATGTATATACAATATTTATTGATTACGAGCGGTCAGAAACATTTAACCCTCTTGGAATACGCGGATCTGCCAACTCAGGCAATGCGTACTTTTCCCAAAACTCTTTGAGTTTGGGAAGAATTGAATTGTTCCAAAATTCTGCGTCCTTTCTTATACTCACATATTCTAAATCTACATCAGTAAATAACACTAAATAACATAAATCCTTATTACAAATATTCAATTGTCCCTGTATTTGAAAATAGTAATTATGTTTTTTTTTAATTTCTATTGCGTTGTCCGAGTTCAGAGTGACACACAAATTATTCTCCTCTCGTAAAACGGCACGAATTTTTTTATCCCTTATAGAGTATAAGCACTTTACTTCAACTAAAAATGTATTTTGTATAACGCCATCAGGGCTAGCTCCCAAAAAACAATACTCTTCGCAAATGAAAAAACCACAACTGTCGACCTTTGCACCTAATTCCATTTCAAATCGTTTTATGGCAATTTCTTCGTTCTCTACTCCGTATGAAATTGCCTTACTATTTATAGGCGTTGAATAAAATATTTGCTTAATAATTGAGGTGCGATTGGTTTTTTCTCGCAGATGGCAAATCCTTCCAAAAACGGAAGCTGTTATTCTGTTTCTGCGAGATTCATACCAGCGCAAATTCGCGCTTTGGCCCCGGGTATTCTCTTCTGTATCGCTTATATTATCTTTATTCAGTTTTACCATTATCATATTTTTGGCAATTTCCAAAGCTTCAACGTCGAGATCAGGAGCTGACAGTTCACTAGCTGCGTTCCCATAATCTTGTGATTCGTCTGTAGTTATATGACGACGCTTCCTTTTATGTGGCGATTTTTTCATTTTGCTGCGACGTTCACAAAATTTATTTAAAAAATATTTTTCTTTATTACCACTATAAAGTTTTTTATGAAACCCCGAAGACCCTATATTATAAGACAGTGCAGCACCTGCACATCTGGTCAGATACATATTTTTCATTACCAAGTTGGTTCGTTTGCCACCGGTAAATTTGGATACTATTGACATATATCGCTCGGCTGGATTTGTAGTAACATTGCGAAGTAATCGATCTGCTTTTCGTATTACATTATCTCTCGCCTTTTCCATTTCTAAAAATAGAGGTGAGTGTTCTAATAATTTAATATCATTTCCCATCACAACTGCAAAGGAATCTTTTAGCTGCATCTTCATATTTAGCAGATCTGACGATTTAGCAATTACCTTCCTTGTGCAAGATGATATTTTCCCAACATGCTTCTTCAAAATATTCCTGCTTTCTATTTGAAATTGGCGGTTCTTTATTAGGCGATGTAGTGCTGCAGTATATGCTCGGACGCAATGGTTAGCACATTCGAGTTTTATAACACTACGCCCATAAGACACCTTTTCTTGAATTCTGGCGTAAACACTAGAATCTCCATCGCCAACTACATACTTACAGCGAATTCCGTATATTTTCTCGCTCTGATTAAAACCCTCCACAATAGCTGCTTGCTCCATGCTCGCTGACGAACCAGTAAAGTTTTTAAAGCACGTATGCTCCCGTTTGGTAGTGGCACACATGTAACAAAATTTGTTTTTAACCCCGATGTATAATATTTTTTGGGTTTTTTGACCAATAATGCATGCTACCCCAGATAAAGAGGAGTAACTATGTCCATATGACCTTTTGGCCCAACCTCCGTCGACTACCACGGTGATGTATGGAAAACTATCTTCTACGTTTCCAGCTTCAATAGCTAATTTTTTCTCTTCTTCGGCACTTTCTTGCATATCCTTCGCCAATAATTGTTGCCATTTGTCGTGTAGTCCCATTTCCAGTTTTTATATGTTTTTTTTGTCATTACGGGAACATTGAGAACCGACAACAGTTCTTCAGACTGCGAGTACCCCAAGCCAATTGCGGATCCGCCCCATACAAAATTTTCATTTACATCGTCACCGTGGTGGGTTTTTATTTTTATTTCATTTTCACATGTTTGACAGAAATACGTGAAATACGACAATAAACCATTGCGAGATTCATGTTGAAATTCCATTTTACCCATCGTGCATTTTGCGTCATGGATCCCTAGTCGACGTGATTGCTCTACGAAATAAGCTATTTCAACTAGTCTATTACCGTGAAGATTAGAGGGGAAAACTGTACTTCTTTCTACATGAAGTTCTGGTAACTCCTCCATTGGGAGACTGTCATCACAAACAAAGAATAATTAACTTCGAAATATGTAATACCTAATAGGTTGTACAAAGGTTGTACAATGAATTACAAAACAAGAGTGAGTGAATATTATTGAAATCCGAAGTGAAGATTTCAATTTCTAATGAATTTGTATTGATAGCTACTGATTCAGAAACTTACTTATTAAAGTATTCCACGTGGGTGTTTTCAGGTACGTTATCGGCGGCGGTTTCAATTACATCTATAACTTTTCGACGTTTCCAAACGACTTTCTCGCCTTCGCAGCCAAACTCCGCTTTTTTACACTACCAACACTTCGCGGCATTGCAAATACGCACTTATAGCACAGTATGTGACTATACTGTTCTTGTAGGCAAAAACGGATAAAAGTATGTATTTGCCAAAATTACACAACTACATATAAAATGTCACAACAAAAATCAAAATCACACAACTACATATAAAAGTAACACAAAACATCAGTCACACAACTACATTTAAAAATAATATAACGAATCTATCAGAAGAGACGCGATATAAGACATTACCTGGCAGAAGAGCGCATTAGCAATAACTAAAAAAAAAGCAAATTCCATAAGTAAAACTGGATTTACCATTAGAGTAGACAATAGGCATTGTGTACTAATTTCCGTTAGATAAATAGTAACAATCACAAAAACTCATAAAAAAATCCCTTAGCTTGTTTATTTTGCGAAGTCGGTTATAGTAATTTCAGTTCGTGCAGAAAGGTTTATATAATGTTTTACAGTGATTATGAAAACAAAGCAAGTATTATCGGTGGGGGTCCCATTCATGAATTTGTTAAATGTCTACCTGGTCCTTCATTTTTTAAAATAAAATTAGGTCTCCATCTATTGGATTTATTCAAAAATTTTAGAGGCCATCTCCACCTTAATGTGTACAACTTACCTGGCTTAAACCGAGTAAAAAATCTTCATCATCGTTCCCTACGCTTGTTCGCGGCATTTCGTCATCTTTCAAAAACAAGAGGAGGTCAAAATACCACAAAGTTGGCTTATACACGTTTTCTGTGCCTGTTCCTGTTCTTTTTGAATTTATAACTTTTTTGTGCTCTTTTCTGAAACAACTCCTCAAAGAATTAATCTTCTTTTTCACGTCTTCAATACGCGCATCAGGTTCTAGTTCTTGTAGTTTAGTTAACAAGTAACACCTCTTAAATGTAAATTAGTAAATTGTAGGCGGTTACCTCCTTCTCATGTCCGTGTCAAGGACCAACCCATTGATGGCTCGGGAAAAAAAGGATAAAACCCCAGCCAGCAGACGAAGAGGGGGTCTTTTCCCGTAGTCATTTGCTGCGAATACGCTTAGTTTGGTTTTAGGGGTGATCTATAGAGTAAGAGGGTAGCAGCCCTGTGTGATTATAATTAAATTTCTTACCGGTGGTTAAGGTATGAAAAGTCAAATCGTATACTGGTTTTGGAGGTCCACGGTACGAGCAGGGTTAGTACAACCGTAGAGGAGTATTTTACAAGGAATATTGGGGTGAGTGCTTTTACGTTAGTTCCGTTCACCTGAAACGATTTCCCATTAAAACAAACTTTACATAGAGTTTCACCTATACACTGTGTCCAAGATAAGAATGCACAGCATGGGGATCTTGAAAACGGTAAGAGATACGAAGGCGGTTAAATTAGAGAAAAGTTGTATAATTTAGGGCATGTTCATATGTAGTTTGCAAAAGTTCATTATTGTTTATCGTTTCCGAGATTTTAAACAAAATGCGATTTTTGGGTTTTTCTTTTTTCGTAATTCCTTCCTTTGTTTTAAAAGATTTTTAAAAACCAAAGATACTTCTTCATTGTCACTTTTTGAATTCTATTAGATGGCGGTCTCAATTTTTTTATACGAGGTTTCGTCTCCGAGGAACCATCATCAACTTTATTTTTTTATATGGCCGCAATCAACGAAACACCCTGTATTCGATAGTATTTTTTATTACGAATTTAACGATGTAATAAGAGAATAACCCCTTTGGTCGCTTCCAAAGGGGTTATTCTCTTGTGCTGGCGGGGAAGCTCTCGTCCGGAATCAAACTATTGAGAGATTAACTTGTCCCGGAGATAACCTTTCTGGCAACGCAGAAGGTGCCTCGACAATAGGGATTAACTGTAACCTAGGTGGTGAAATAATTGCCAACATTCCTCTGATAAAAGTTTATTGCACAGATTGTGAGGTTATCTTACCGGTAGCAACTTAAGGCGGATGCAGGCCTTGGCTAAGGGAAATCTGAAAGGGTGCACAGAAATAATATAAAGCATAATTTGGGATCACCATACTTACCTTCGAAAGAGGATGTTAAATTGATTTATTGGGATCTCTATGGTTGCACAACTCCGATCGTTAACCGCGGCCATTTTGTTAAGTACACCACGGCGAAATATTTCAATCACTTACAGGGAATTTGTTACTTAACTAATAGTAGGGTTCTGTTTGTTCCAGGAATTGGCCGATAGGACCAGAGAGGTCGCCTAAGGGGGGGAAAATCTTTTATTTAAATACCATTGTTTCTTTTTAGTTTATTATTGTACATATATTTTTGATTAATTATATTTTTCCGTTAACACATTAGTAATAATCTCTGCCGACTACCTGGTGACGCAGCACAGGGAAATACCCTTGCACATTCTGTTTATTTTTATGAGAATAGTCTTTACACTTCACCTTCCACAAACACGGATAGTCTCTATATACTTCTATAAATTCTTGTTTTTGTGAAACCGCCATTTTTACCGTTATAAAAGAACTGTAAACAGTATATTATAACTATTAATAATATACAACGTGTTTTCATTACCATACACGTTCCAGTAAAGTTCACTTTATACACCTACGTTGAGTAGATAGTATGGACCGTACAAATTTTGGTACAAAAGGCGAAACTTACTAAGCGCATTTAATAACACTAGTTTGATTTTACGCGACACTAAAGAAACTGAGACGAGGCTCGCGAATGGCCACACATTCGCAGACAAATTTGCTCAAAAAATCAGGCAACGACAGATTCGCGTCGTACCGCGCCAGGCCTGAACGCGCCTTCAGTTTTCAACCACACACTATCGCACTTATTCGCAGGTCGCGACCTGTTCAGGCAATCTTACGACCAACCTGCAAGTGTATGGGCCGCTTTAGAGAAAATTCCAAATACGTCCTCAACGAAAGAAGAAATTTGCAATTACTTACAAAACCATAAAATTCCTTTCGACAGGGTTGGTAAACGACTAAATTCAGATTTTGCTAAAGCGATATTTTTCATGCTTCACTGACAAAGTTAAGTTTTTTTAGGGAGCAGCTCTAAAATACAAGAAATTAATTCGGTAACAGTATAGTATAGGGGACCAACCTTATTTCGGGGAAAAATTTTTAGGAATGATAGGAAATGGGTCCCTTATAGAAAAAATGGAAAAACAATTTCTCGGAAAACAGCCGTTTTTTAAAAAAAATAATTTTGTAATTATAGAGGTACATGCTATTGTTCCATAGGTGGCGTTGTAGGTATGAATTCGTTAGGGACTCTAGAATTCGTATATTTAAATTGCATCAGTTTTTAGCACTCAATCAATAAACACACGTGTAGAATATTATGTTTACACTACCTTACATACTAAATTGAATTGGAAAAATGGGTAGTATAAACATGTGAGTAGGTTAACCTAATTAAAGAGAAGGCCATTGTACTATTGCAGGAACACAATTCATAGGATAGGGTGACGAATGCTTGCTCACTAGCAACTAACTGTGACTGTTTAAATTCGTATTATTTGTAATAATAAACAACAAAAATAACCTATAACCTATAACTTTCCTTATATGAGCTCTATTAGTAACAATAAACAACAAAATAACGGATCTTGACTGTGTATTATCGGACCGCAAAATTGAAAAAAAATATACTAAACCTGCAATAACCTAAGCGCTTTCGTGACAATCTACGCTGTCGTAAGCATTACTTTGTTAGTTTCAAACGCCGTTGAGTGTCATATTTCGGTTTTTGTTTTCATTCAACGCTTTTACCGTCTTCTAACAATTCTACTTAACAATTATGGACGTGGACGATTTGTGTAAGCCAGGCATGCGCATATATATTTAAACCTCGTACAATTTTTTGATCGGTGGCGTGCGTGCATGCGCCATAATACCTATTCCCTTGTAAATATCGATCCGTGGAACTGTATTTTGCATTTTTTATGATAACGCCACCTATAGAGAAATCAACCAAGTTTTACATCAAGCTATTAAATTGCTACTATTTATTTATTGCATTTTTAAACAATTGAGTGACTTGCGCCCATTATGTTATAGTTTTTCTTAGTTGTCTAGTAATCCTTTCTTATAGGGGAAAAGTTGAAACGGGTTGGTGCATGGTCCCCTATAATATATAATTACCATTAATTCTTTACAATTTTTGCAAAGCTCAATTGATAACAGACTAATGAGAGCAAGGACGAAGAAAATCCAATTAGTGAATTATGGAAAAAACTATGAAATTGTATTTAATTAGGTAGATAATTAGTAAGTGTACTTATTGTATGGTAATTTATGAATTAATTTAGACGCATTAAAGGAGATTAGAAGTGTTGTTGTGTTGGATCATTAGTGAACTACAAAATATGTCTAAGTATACCCTGGAGTGAAAGTAAGCTGAAAATAAATAAAAATTCATAAATATGTACAAAATCTTTGACTCGAGTCATTTTTGAGCGTATCGGTATAACCACTTTTATAATTAGGACTACACCACTGGTCAGAAGTAATCGACAACAAAATTTTAGAAATAAGTAACTTGTTACGGGATAGGGTAACACAAATAGGCGAAACTGTAAAAATAGGGGAGACATTCAATTTAAAAACGGTGTGTAGTCTCTTGCCACGTATGGATGGAACAGAAGACGTCACGAAACAATTAATTGATTCAATCAGGTTATACGCAGATTTGTTAAAAAATGAAGACCACGCAGTTTTAATTAATTATATTCTCAAAACAAGGGTAACGGAGAACGCAAAAATTAGATTAAACAGGTCATATGAAACAGTAGAATGTTTGACAAAAGATATTAGTGAAAAATTCATTTCGAAAAAATCAGCCATTGTATTAGCAAATCAATTACATAACATAGCACAAGAAAATCAATCGGTTGAGAAATTCGGACAAAAAAATAGAACAGCGGTTGAGTAATTTAAGTCTAGCACAAGCAGAAGGTGATGATGACACGGCATTACGGACACTATATAGAGTAAACGAAAAAAATGCAATAAATATATTTTGCAATGGGTTAAGGAATCATGAGTTGCGAACTATTGTGAAAGCTAGAAATTGCGAAACACGTTGATGTAGTAATTACAAAAAATTGGCTAACTGTTAAGTTTTTTTGTAAGTAATTGAAAATAACATTTGTCCTACAACAAAAATGAGTCCATCAAGAGTGTCCCCATCTGAAGACATGTAGGTATTAGTACATTAACAAAAATAATGAATATCAAGCTGATTTTTTTTCTGTAGCTTAGTAAATATTTGCATAATTAAATGCCCACTTTGTCCCACAAATTGAGCCGTTTTCCCATGATATTCATCCATTTTTGTCATTTCCAAATCAACGTGTTTTACCCCTGCGCACCCATTTGCGAACATTTTCGCAGAGGAAAAAGTTTACCCTCTCGTTAAAATAAAGCCGCTCACGAAGTATAAAAAGTGTATTAATTGATTGCAAAAAGGTTGCCGGCTCCCGGACTAGAACGCAAATTTCAATAACAACAGGTACGCGATAGGTAATAGGAGACCAGTACAACAAACTCCAAAAACGCAACAAGCATATTATGGGAATAGAAGTGGAAAATTTGGCAATAACAGAGAAACAAATGATGTTAGGGATAAGGTAGAGAATAAGTTTTTTCGAGCCTAAAGGGGTCATTTTAAATTTTAACAGTCTAAACTATATTAGGGTTAAGTACTACGCGAAAAATTTAACGGTTCTTATAGATACAGGAGCATCAGTTAGCGTAATTTTTACAGAGGTGTTAAATGGGAATGAGCACATTAACACAACTAAAAACTTCACAATAAACGGTATAACTGGGTCTTTGCAATCAAAAGGAATTGCTGCCAGTGCACTACAGTTAGGTAATTCCACTATTGAGCACAATTATACGTAATAGAAAGTTACACAAGCGAATTTAATGGTGTATTGGGGACAGATTTTTTTTCCAAATATAATGCGGTAATCGATTACGGAGACTTTTCGTTATCTCTGTATCATCACAATGTTAGGACTACGATTCCGTTAGAATCAAATTGTAATTCGGAAACGAGAATACCACCACGATGTGAAATAATGAGATATTTTAAGGTTGAGGGTAGCCAAGAAAGTGTAACCGTACCGTTGAGACTGCAAAAGGGGTGTATGTAGCGGGAAGTATTGTAAAGCCCAGGGCATGTATGATTCCGGTGCGTATACTTAATACAAATGAGAACGAGGTAATTATTAGGAACTTTGAACCAAAAACAACGGAATTATCGAAATTTAACGTGTAGCACAGTTTTGATGACAATCCAATTTCCTTAGATAGGGTAATAAGGTCACAGTTACGAATATAATAAAGGAAAATATTGTACTAAAAACCAACACACAAACAGTGTACATAAAGCCATACAGACTACCACAAGTACAAAAAGCGGAAGTAAATAAACAAGTAGAACAGATGCTGGAAAGTAAAATTATTGAAAAAGCTAGGTCTGAATGGTCAGCACCTGTACTAATTGTTCCGAAAAATGCAAATAACGAAGGAGCGGAAGGTAAAAAATGGCGAATGGTAATAGATTATAGGCAGTTAAATAAAAATGTATATGAGTACGGTAAATTAAGGTTTACGTTAACGAGTGAGATGTTTATAGCTGAGGCAAGGATTTCGAAAGGAGTAACGTAATCTGATTTAACGTACAAATAATGTAAAACATTTTATTTCATACTGGCCATAGATTCATTTCTTAAGAGTTTTTCTATTAACTTTATATAAAATTTGACGTTTCCCAAGTTATGTCACTTTATGTTGCTATGGCAACCTTTGTATTGGGGTACAAAATTTCTAGTACGGTAAAGTTTCATTTACCAGGCTCGTATGAGTCTGGTAAATCACAGATTACTATAGAGCATCCAAACCTCCAAATGCAGTATGGGTCTTATGGGAAAACAGTGCAGGATTGGCAAACTTATTGTGCCAATAGATTACTGCACCGTCATACGGTTGTAAAAATACTGTGTCCTACGGTACGAGAGACACAATTTCTAATACAAAATGACTTCAATATTCATCATTAGCTTATAAGACGCGTGAATGAGATGTAGGCGTTCAGAAAAGAACGATTTTAATAAATGGAGTTTGTTTAATTCGATAAATATCGTAAAAGAAGCGAGCAATAATTTGACAGTAGGTACAAGGAGTTGACAGTTGATGTGTTATTAAATTACATTTTACGTTTGACAACATTGCTGTGAAGAACAAGGATACCGTTATTTGGAAATGACTAAAGATAGTAAAAGAGAGAGTTACTCCATAAGAACCCATATTGCATCGGGAGGTTTGGACGCTCTATAGTCAGTATGAAATAAATTTCCATTACCAAACATAAATGAAATATTTGATGCGCAATTTATTTTTCACACTTGGATCTTTCACGAAGTTACTACCAGGTAGAATTAGAACCATCATGTAGAAATTACACAGCATTCAACAGTAAACATACAACGACAAACCAAGGACAATTTCAGATGACAAGGTTACCAATGGGATTAAAAACAAGTCCAAGTTCATTTTCACGAGTTATGTCAATAGCACTATCAGGTTTAAATTATGAATCGTGTTTTATTTACTTAGACGATCTTATCGTGTTTGGAAACAATTTAAAAAATCATAATGTAAATTTAGTCAAAGTATTAAATAGATTAAGGGAGGTTAATTTGAAGTTAAATCCGATAAAATGTGACTTTTTAAAAAAGGAAATTTTATACTTAGGACACATTAAAGGAAAGGCGTTGTCAAGCTAAATTTTTTAATTTTTCTTAGGTGATCGACTTCAAAAAATTTAGCTTGACAACGCCTTTCCTTTAATCCTTTACAAGCTACATCTAAATGGAGACCTTCATCCAATTAATTAGGACACATTATTTCAGAAAAGGGGTAGCACCCGACCCAATTAAGATTCAGGCACTTAAAAACTATACAGTTCCGAAAAACGTTGACGAAACAAAAAGATTTGTAAGTAGTATTCGCAAACTATTTACAGAAAATTTATTCCAAATTTTGCTGAAATCACATATCCATTAAATAATTTAACAAGGAAAGGGAAAAAGTTTAATTGGGACACGGCATGTCAACAGTCATTCGAAAGGTTAAAACAAGCGTTAGTAGATCCACCAATTTTAGAATTTTCAGATTTTTCTCAGGAAAATAAGTCTATATTAAAAACAGACGCAAGTGGTTACGCGATCGGCGCAATTCTGTGCAACGGAAATGACAAACCAATTGCTTACGCAAGTAGGGCACTAAGCAAAGCGGAAATTAATTATGCCACAATCGAGAAAGAACTTTTAGCCATTGTTTGGGCAGTAAAACATTTCAGACCATATTTATACGGAACCGAATTTAAAATTTTTACAGACCATCGACCATTAAACGAAATTTAGATTAACTTTTGAGGAATACGATTTCACAATACATTACATTAAAGGTAAAGAAAACGTGGCGGCTGATGTATTGTCACGAATTATAGTCAGCTCAAAAGAATGAAAAGAGTGTGCGGAGGGTATTTTTGCAGTAACAACAAGGGCACAAACAAACAAAAAAGTAAGTGATACAGAATCGGAGGCGAATTTTAATAACGAAACTGATGATAGGAATGGCCAACCTAGCATTGTTGAATTATTGAAAGCACCTTTGGATTCGGTAGAACTAAGAACGATACGTAGTAATGAAGGGGAAAAAATACGAAAACGGAAGGTAACGTGTTTTATGACAATAAATCGCAAATAATATATATTAAACAAAGTAGTTTATCAATACCTGCCCCAGAGTTGAAATCTTTGTTAAAATTAAGTGAGAAATACGGAATTCCAAAATTACATATTTCTAAAGATAAATGTAATGAAGCGCTTCTATCCATCATATCAAAGAATATTGAAATCTCTATAAAAAGTAACATTAAAATAAATTGTCATTAGCGAAGCCGAAAGAATTGATTGTAAGGAAATACGAGAGTTAATTTTAAATAATTTCCATATTCTCCACACGAGAGGACATTGTGGGATAAATAGAACATATGCTAATATTAAAAGATACAATTTTTGGGAAAACTTAAAAAATGACGTAATTAAATTGATAAATAGGTGTCATGAATGTAAACGACACAAGCATGTGAACAAACGAAAAGAACCCATGACAATCATAACAACCACATCGTCGGCATTTGAAAAAGTATATTTAGATCTTGTAGGTCCATTGAATGAGGATAACGAAAGAGCCATTGGGTTCAATTTTGGAATTTTGCTTTTAATAATACAGTACACACGGAAACAAAATACACTCCTTATGAACTTGTTTTTGTTCTGTTAAAAACAAAACTATCCAGCTCAACGGAATTTCCTACAATGTTACAGTCGACTACATTTTAAAACGCGATTCATTTTAATTAATTCTAAAATTCCCGCGCCTGTTACACCCTTACACCCTATGGAATATTCTAAAACTAGCAACTAATATTTCGAATGTATTCTCAATTACTCGACGAGCTCCGCTTAAGCGGTAATTAAAAATTCTGTCAGTTTCACCCACTGTTCCAGTTCAAAGGTCTCATTAACCCGTCAGAACACGCGCATGGGTAAACAACACCCGCTTCTGATTCTAAAGTAAATCATCTATAAATGAGGAGTTCTACTACCAAAGTGCAACATATCCAAAAAAAATAAAATGTCCAAAACGCAATTTTGTGTATCTAAATTATTGTCACTCATTATATCAGCGTGTGTGTTTCATTACTGCAAATACTTGGTAAGATATTTCTCAGTTTGAAATAAAATATTTGTCCAAAAATCGAGCAGATTTAGGGAAACATATCATTTGTTGCGTTTTGCTTGTTTACTGCGGATTTGTTGCCCTTTGTTTGAAGAAAACGCACGCATTTATATGGCATCACTTTTTTTATTATAGTACGGAACATTTCAGAAAAAGTAACATAAACCATGCACACAAAAAACAATATGTAACCTAAACCACCGGTTCATCCTCTTCATCTCCGCAAGTTGCATTCAATAACGTCATCATCACTAGGCGGATTTTCAACGATGAAATCTCTGAGAATTTCGAAATACCATCCAAATTGATCCTCTAAATACCATTGATCGCCAAATTCCTGCTTAAACAGTGTGTTTACTGCCCGACCCTTGTCTTGCGTAATGCCCTGTGTTGATAAATTTTCTTCAATTTTTGCAGACTGCAACGTTTTACCTCTCTTTAATAAAGAGACGTACTTCGTGGCAGTGTCGTCCAATCTGTACAGCAACTCACCTTTAATACCTATTCTTACTTTTTGAAGTTTTATTTTTAATAATGTGTATTCTTTTCTTATCGCTTATAGCCTGAAATTTCTTGTATGTATTCAATAATGACTTTGAATTATAAACATCCCAATCTTTCCCTGCTTCTCTAACACTGCCAATTTTCGAATAAAATTTTACATAATCTTCCGGAAAAATTATTCTTTCGTGACGACGTAACTCTATACGTCCAAATATTCGATCTGCCGGTAAGTACGAATGTCCCCTAACAGGAAAAATTAACTGTATTCCATCTACGGATTGTGGAGAGTGGTGATAGAGCCAGTACATGAACATGTGCAACACATGTGAATTCTTGTTCTACCCCCACATCCGTCACAGAAGACACGAATTTTTTTAATGTTGCCTTCAATAGGCGCGGTTTTCAAAAAATGGAAAACGGCTGATCCGATCTCATTTGATCCACGATCGCTTTGCGTTTCGTTCCACGTATAAAATGTGGGTACATTGGTAGTTACCCCATCATGATGGAGTCCGGAATTCTCTAAGGGGTGAATCAAATAGGTTAGAAATTACACACAACCTTCCCCTTTATGTAAAAATATTGAAATTTATTCGTTGTATGCCATACAGAGATGGCGTAAATGTTGAGTTGTTTCTAATGGCGACATGTTTCGAGTTCGACTGAACTCATTATCAAGCCAATGAAAAATTATTTATTTTAAGTTAAATATTGTAGCTATCACATGTTAATTAGTGGGAAAATTTACACTTGTCGTTGCAACACATTTTATAAACAACGTCAAGAATCGCATGTTAAATAATAAAACAGAAAGGTTCTCTAAATGAGAAACCGGGTTGTGCTTGAAGAGCTAAAATGGATGAAATGGGATGAGTAAAATTATGAGAAAACTTAATCGTTTAAGTTTTCTCATAAGGAAAGTAGGACCTACTATTGATTTCGTTGAAGCTGTAGGAGACAATGGATTCTCAAGCGGGAGTAGATAAACTAATGGATGAAAGAATTGACGATGAGATTTTACCTGCTGAAACAGACAGTGAAGAAGACCATGTTTCAATAAGTGATCACAATACAAACACCGATGAAGATGAATCAGAAAAGAACAGCAGTTCTGATGAATCAAACTTATCAGATTCCTCACTTTGCAACTTTTATCTGGGGAACGATGACGCACGGTGGTCGACAGAAACCCCACCAAAACGTGTAAAAAGTAGAGCACACAATATTGTGACTCACCTAGCGGGACCAAAAGATCCGCAATGGCCCCTTTTGTAGCTTAGAACTGTATGATATCAGATGTTATTGTCTAATTGTAAAGTACACCAACATATACACGGATTCGCTACGAGAACGGTTTGCTCGGAAGATAGATGCAACCCCTACGAATATCAGAGGGATAAAGTCACTTTTTGGTTTGCTCTATTATTCTGGTGTACTGAGATCTGGCCCACCCAATACTAAAGAATTGTGGGGGGAAAAATGGATGTGACGATGTATTTCCAGCGTGCATGTCACGAAATAGTAGATTATTTTATGTGGCGGAGAAGTACAACTTTTCATGGAGCGCCTGTGTTTAGTCTATTAGGCTAATAGAAGACAAGCCATGAAAAGTAACTTTTCCCCCAAATAAAATATGCTATTTTTTCTTCAAATTTCCGCAAAACATTTATTTTTAAAGGTTTTTAAGGGATATTATTAGCGGCGTTCGTTAAATTAAACGCCATTGTCAAGTAGGTATTATTAATTATATTTTTTTCACGAATGGGTAGGTAAATGCTGTTTCCTTGGTAACGCAGTAAATAACGTTATTATTGAGTGAGAATTACATTGTTGTGTTGCCATAATAAAACTTTTCCCTACGGCGCGGCGGCAGGAAAAGGAGAGGTGAATAATGACCTAATATCTTGACGCCTGAAGAAAAACGTTTTTTTTTTATTTTTACCATCTGGTTTTACTAGTATAAGTGAGATTTCCACCTTGTTTCAAACAAACATTCAAAACTCTATGTGATTACTGATTAGTGAGTATGCAACTATAGACGAGAAGTTGGAGCCCTTTAGAGGAAGATGCTCTGGTTTCGTATTGTCCTAAAAAAAGTAAAACGGTGTTACTAGGTTCCACTAATGCATCATGATGATAGTGTCGATAGTGAATCTGCAGAAAAGAAACCCGAAATAAATATGTTCTAATGTAACTAAAGGCGGAGTAGATACTGACGATCAACGATGTGGATCATATTTTGTATCAAGATTACTCAGATGGCGACTAAGCATATTTTTTGGGTTTTTCAATATTGCTACAATAAATGCGCATGTCATTTATAAAAGCAACAAACAGGAATACATCTTTCGTAGAACAGTGCTGAAAAATTTGGAATCAAAACAAGAACAACTTCAATATAGGAGTACAATAGTCACATTACCTAGTGGCATAAGGCTATTGGTTCGACGACGAAGACCGATCTCCTAAGCGCCAGAAAATATCAGGGATCCATTTCAATCCATTCCAAGCGACTGATAAGGGGCCATCCATAAATTACGTAAGACGTTTTTGTCGAATTTTCACCCCCCCCCCCCCCCCCCTCGTGTAAGGTATCGTAAGATTTTTCACAACCCCTCCCCCCTCTATAATATTACGTAATTTTTATTTCAAAAAAAAGTATCCCACTTTTTCGGGTTTTTATTATGTAATATTTGAATATACGATTTTTCCAAAAGTATTTTAAAACTAAATTAATATAAAATAAATACATAATCTAATTTTGATTTTTAATCAATCAATTGACCATGGATTTGTGAGCCATTCTTCCATTGATTCAATAACTGGGATAGAAGAATCAGTTTCGCAAGTGTTATTTCGGCGATCAACGCAATTTTTGACGTCCTCCATTTCTATCTGAACACCAATCAGTTTGCTTGCAACCTGTATTTTTTTCTATACGCATAAAATTTCTTCATTGCGTTGCGCTTCAATGGAAATAAGTTTTTTTCGTTTTTTTTCCCTTGGCACTTAAATTGTGCTTTAAAGCTTTCATATGAGACGCTGCTGCTTTTCTTTGTTGCAAAATACAAGCCACATGTTGAACATATTCTGTTATGAAGCTGAGATTGGACAGTGGGGCAAAAAAGTCGTACGGCATTCTGTGAAACCTTCAAATTGAGGATTATTTGACATTTTAATGCCAATCGTTGAAATAATGGTAAAAATTTGGCATCTTCGGTCTTCCCTTGTGCAGGTAGGAAACGTTTCTTTGTTTTGTTGCACTAAAAATGGAGGTGGAAAATAACGAATTGAAGCTGTACAAGAGCGACCATCTGCATGATCTTTATGGCTATCATTTTGAGCTTTACATAATCTCACTGGTACGGTAGACACATGACATGACGTTTTCCTTCTGAGGAAATAGAATTTTTTGTAAAAGACGTAAATACGTGGCACTTCTGGAAAGATTGAATCCCATTTCTAAAAGTCTGCTGTGAAAATCTGCATTGGCTTTTTGACGCACTTGCGCATTGGTGTTCGGAAATGTATTTTTATACGATTATAAAACCGCTGATATAAATCACTACTATCACTCATCACAATTTTTTTTATTCATATAACACGAAGCTATTTATAGCTTTAGTTTTAAAAACAAAGCAGCACTAGTATTACACCGATGAACGATCTGCGCTTGACAAAACTCAGTGAAGAACTGACAACTCGTCAACGATTTTTTAAAAACAACTGAATGTTTAAATACATCGAGGTTTGATTTTTACCTCGCTTGTTCCCTCGAAATCATTCTCGGAAAAATCGCCGGCAGCGAAAGGCGCCTAAAAGTGCGTATACATTAGCGCGCTGCGATTCCTCTATATTAGTACGTGTTTTCAAGTTACGCGCGCTTCGCACGCAAACCACTTGCCTCGATCCAATTCCTGTCGGTTTTTAAAACGCGCACCTTTGTATGTTCGTCGTTCAGATTGGGACGGCGGTAAGAGAGTTTCGTGTTTTCGTGCGCCAAATGGAGTGGTCAGAAGAAAATTTGATTAACCTCATCGATGCCGCCTATCGAAGCAATCTGTATTGTGGGATCCACGACATAGGGATCATTTCAAAAAACACTTAAAGAAGATGCTTGGAAGGAAATAGAAGAAGAAATGGAGATAGGTGCTCAGATATGCAAAAAAAGATTATTTCTTTGCTTTCTTCCTACCGGCGCAAGAAATGTAAAGTAAAAGCACTTCATGATCGAATGTGTCAGCAGGAGTGTAGACGTTTGGCGAATGGGTTCTCAAATAGTTATGCAACAAAATGACTGACATTACTATTAACTCGGCCTTTTCAGGCTGCAATAACATTGGTTTTCTTAAAACCCGAAAAACTGCGCTTGCTATACCGAAGACGTTCTCG
>CM070075.1:41351760-41386777 GCA_036250285.1 Pyrocoelia pectoralis | reverse complement strand
TTTACATATATACTTATTTCAATAGCTTCGAGTGTATGACTGCCTTGATGTTGATGTGAAACTGCACTAATTTCCCCCCCCTTGGAAAAGGCTTGCATCAAGTAAAACAAGTGTTCAGTTAGGGCAAATGAATTAAAACACACATCTGTCTCCACGTACTTCATCTTTATTTTAATAAAACACACATATTTACATAATAGATATAATAAAGCATACTTAATTATGTATGCGTAGTACTATGTATTTTACTTCTAATTTAACCGTTAATTAATTTCTTATATCCATATGGGTACGAATCTTGTCCTACAAATTTTCTTTTCAGCATATTTGCTCGGAATACTTTTTCTCGTTGCTCAGTAAAAACGTTGTGGTCTTCAGTTCGTTCAAACGTGGTGTAAACTATTTTCTGAGGTTGTCCTCCATTCACTACCATATCCTTCATCGTATCAAAATTAACCACTTTGGAGACTTCGTGATTGATGCAGATGCCTTTAACTTTACAGACCTGAAAAATTGTGTCTTTCGATGGCGAATGAAACAAGGTAGGCGTAGTTTTTTGGTCCTCCAGATACAAATTCTGTAATGTAGCTACCGGGGCCGTAACACTCAAGCTCGTCAGTCATGTCGCCAAGGTACTCGCCAATTTCCGGTTCGTATTCATTTTCTCGCGATATATAAACAATGCTATCGGTGTCGGTATATAAAACACGTGATCCTAGTTTTTCCATATACGAATACAATTTTAAGCGAGCTTGCGCTGTTACATACGCTGCAATGCATACATTGACTGTACGTAGGGTACTAAATGCTTCTTCCCTATATTCATAATTAACAACCAAACTTTCATCGTTTATGGGCAAAATACCGGTAACGTCTATTGCAGGATTATATAATAATTCGTACAATTCAGCCGGTTGATTTATTATTTCGGTTTTAGGTTGGTTTTCGCGCTGACCGAATTTCCCGAAAAATGAATTTAATATCAGTTTAGCTAACGAACGTAGACCGGGGTTGACCAAAATAGCATTCGCGTCTAATTTTATTCCCTCCTTTTCAAAAACCCGTTCAATATATGCCATTTTGTCCTCCAAAGTAATACAATTAGAGGGCCAACCGCTTGCCTCTTGCTTTATTTTAATGAACTTATTCATCATCTCCGTAAATATTCCCCCATTTTTGCCATCGTACTGGTCAACCTTGTAATTCCAAATTTCGTAAATTTCTAAAATCTCGTAACCCTTTTCTAAAGCTTTAACTACCTCATCAATTACCCACGTACCCACGAAAGCTCTTTCTTCCACTTTGTGGTGACATTCTTCTTCAGAAAAATTTTTTGCACACAAATAACATAAGGGAAACATTAACTTTTATTTAACTTTGTTGGAAGAACTGGATGAAATAAAGTTTGAGGCGGTAATACTTTACATTTAATTACGCCGTCCGTTTTACTAAGATCAAGATTTGAACATTCTTTGCCGACAAATATATCAGGATGGCCAACAGGAAATTTTCCGTATTTACAGACCCAAGGATATAAGGAGCAAACGTCAATGTATTTAATTTTTTCACCATCCTTTGCTTTGTAATACGATTTTATGTTACCAGTTCGTCCTCCATAGAAACAGTCTCTTACATTCAATGGGGAATAATTTATCAAAGGATGAGCAGAAACATATTCGTCTATCTCGGTATTTTTTTCTTTTTAAACTCGCATTCCCATTTCACTATTACGTCATACTCCAATTTTTTCAAGTGTTCTATTTTCGATATACTACTTTCATATCTCAAATTCATTGTTTCCCATTTATTATTATATATCGGTTTATCCCGATCATTTTTAAAACACTTTGTACACCCATGATAGAAGCATCCCATCATTTCAAAAATTTGGTTTGTTTCGGCACAATATCCGTCAACTAGTCGACCTCCTAATGTGATTTCTTTTTGTTTAGCCGCGTGTAAAATGGTAATTCCGCGTACATTCTCTTCCCACAATAGCCACTCGATGGCTATTTTTGACTGATTATCCCTATAACGATATCCCTGTCTAGGAATCAGACCAATAGTATCGGGCCTCAAAAAATTTCGCCGAAATAATTTATTGCAAGAGCTGGCGATTGTGCAGGCTTCTGTATAGGGGCACACGTTCCCAGACGCAACTAATAACTCTCGAAACTTTACACAGGCTAGTGTTAAAATGTTTACGTCGGATATGCAATAAGAAACAATTTCTTTTTGCATGTCGAAGACCCCGTCTTGATTTTCATTATACCACCTAATAAATTGTTCCCTCTCTTCCGTTTTCATTGCATCTGGCCTATAGTATTTAATATTTGGGTAGTGCCCTATATAATTTTGATTCTCCGTAGTATTAAATAGATACGGAAAGAAACCTTTCTTAAAGTTATCGCCTAAACCGAATGCTTTTGGTAATTTTGCAAGAGTCATGGGTAAGTAATTTAGGGAATCTATAAATCGGACGTTATTGATAGTCATAGATATAATTTTGGAGCCTCTCATAATCAATTCCGGTTTAAATTTAGTTTTGGTTAAAATATAATTTAAAACAAACTGCGTATCATAACTTTGGCCATTATGAGCCGCGATGATAACCTTATTAAACCTTTGTCGAACCCCCAAAATATAATTAACAAATCTGCCGATTACATCCGTAAATTTCAAAACTTGTTGGCGTGCGCAGCAGTTATTACAAATGAGCTTTTCCAGCGGTTCATTAATACATACCTCGCACCTTTGATTGAAAACGCATAAATTTGGCTCGTGCAAAGATTGAGTATCGGAAAGTTTTTTATCTTGCGTGCATTCTAAATCGTAGAAGATAAAAAGAAAACCCGACAATTTTGGTTTTGAGTGATCTGCTGGCATGTAACATAGATGATTATTGTCGCGATTTTGATTGCAAGTTTTGCAATAGACTGTATTACATACGTGTGTTCTTCCAGCTTTAACCGTTTTAAGACATGTTTTACAATTAAGTAACCTGTCGCATACCGTTCCAATTTCTTTACTAGATAATGTTTTATGATTATCGTAACAGATTTTGGACCTGAAATATCTACGACAATTTAAACACTTAACTTTCTCTTCTTGAACACAAATACCAGGACGCCTGCAAGCTGGACATATCCCTGCACAGCAATGCTCGATCTTATTATTGTAAGGAATATGGCATTCTTCGCAAAAGTAAGCGCATACGAAAGCGGAAGTTAGCGAGGTTATTACATTATAATGGTTATTAGAATACAATAAGTTGATTTTTAAGTGCGCCTCAGAATCTCCCTCAAAAATTACTTCGCGCCCCTTACTACCGTAATTATAAACTACAATTTTAATATCGTCTCCGAAGTAATTTTGGAATTTTTGTAATTCCACAATCCCTGCACCGTTTGAACCAATATCTACATCGGCTTCTTGCATTAACTGCTTCGCCTTTTTCAACTGAATGTTTTGCCTGTCTCTTATATTTTTATAATCTGAATCAGCCCTTACTTTAGCTACACCGACGACAAGTGCGCGAGCTAGACACAAATTATCTCCGTTACTAATTGTAACTATACCTTTTCGGGCCGCACACTCTTCTTCAAAATTAGTGTACTTTTTACCGGCCGCTCTTCCTTTCCCATGTGGCACGCTTACGGTAGTGACTTCTAAGCAAAACGTTTCGGTATTAAATCCCCCAGAATTTGATTGGTATATGCCTGAAATTAACCCCCAAATATCGTCAAAATTGAAAGAGTCCGCGCGTCTGAATTTTAAATAACCCCTTCCGCGCGCGAATTCATTAGAACAAAATGTAAAACCTACCATGTCTGTGGGTAAAACTTTTGAACACGCATATTGAACAATTTGAGTTAGAGATTCTTTTATCCATTTTATCGGATCGACCCCTATTGGCACTGGTTTAATTATAAATTGAACGGAACGTGCCGTTACATTAAAGCGTTTTACATTTTTTTTAAATTCCTTTACAATCTCAAACTTATCCATGATTAAGCAGTGACAAGTTTTTTCTATGCAGTTCAAATGCAAGCTGAAATAAGATACGCGCCTTGCTGACCTATAAGTAAATGAAACTTAAGAGATGATGCAATATTGTGTTAAACAAAAGGAGGGCGGTTGTGCAATATATATGTGACAAGTTCTATCCACAAATGGAACTTTCACGGTAACTGAAGCAAGGTAATGCTACTTGGTATATTAATTATGCACGGACCGCTTCCAGAACGAGTTAATTGCAGCCCCGCCCCGGGAAGATAATTGGTGGGTCACGTCGCTGGTTAAAAGAATTAAAGAAAACAGGTGACGAATTGACTATTTCACAAATCAACTTTCATACATTGATAACACAACTGACAATGAAATAAGGTAATGCTGGAAGGTGTATTAATAATATAAAATCACCGACTCCACAATTATTTAATTGCATGGACAGTGCTAAAGAAAGGAGTAGGCGGTTGCGCACTATATGTGATACTACGTGACAAACAGCGTTGAAACTTTCACGCTAACCGAATTACCGAATTAAGGTAATGCTAGTACCTATATTAATTATACACGCGCCGCCCTCAGAACGAATTTTGATAATATTGATAATATCACATTTTTACAGCCGCACCTTAAAATATTTGTGCTAATTGCCTATAAGAAATCAGAAATGTAATTATTAATGTCGCCATTGTTAAGGTTATAAATGACAAAGACGCATAGGGATCTTTACGTTGAAGGCATATGTAATTTTATTTTGTCGATATCTTCAGCCGTTTTGGTGATATTTCCAAAATCGGCCTTATTCTGTCGTAGCTGTATGTTAATTAAGATTCATATTAAAACGTATAAGTACCTTATGCATTCATTTCCCGACTTAATTTAAATCGAGGTTATTAGAAAATCAGTCCCGACCATTTTCGTTTCGATTTCGCATTTCAGTCTGATATACTTTTCCTTCACCGATAGTCTATTTTTAGCTCCATAATAAATATTGTTTCGTAGGGAAGATATTCTATTATTTTAAAGACGACTTTATGTATGCTAACTGAAACTTCTTCCCTATAGTAAACCGTAAGTGAAGTTATGTAATAATCTCCGTATTTTTTATTATCTTCCACTTTTACATTACTTTCATAGATAAGCCTACCTGGCGCGGTGGTAAGCCAGACGACTTGTAATCGACGGGACAGAGGTTCGAATCTTACTCTAAGCAAAAAACTTTTTTAATACAGTAAAGTTGAAGGGGGTCTCGTGGTATGTACGGTATGACGATTCGAATGGAACTGCATCAGAAGAAACTGAGAAAATAACGTCTATAAGCACGTGATCGAGGGAGGGGCGCGGTGCATGTCTGGAGGCCTGATATGCCACTGCTGTAGGGCTCTCCCGGTGTGTACGGTATGAAGATTCGAATAGAACTGCTTCAGTCACTGTGACGTCAGAAAACTGAGAAAGTAGCGTCTATAACCATGTGACCGAAGGTGGGGAGCGGCGCATGTCTGGAGGCCTGTCTGGGCCAGGTGCCCCCTTAACTACTAGCAATGCCTATAACTACCCGCCACCTGACATGTCATGAATAATAGAGTATAAAACAGCCACCACCGAATGAAAAGTCCGTTTTTTTTAATTTGTTTTTGTTATAATTCCCTGGGTTTGTATTGTTAATTACCTGCATAGCAATTAGAAATGTCAAAGAAATGTTTACAATTGTATTACTAATAGGTAGCCTCCCAAGAAATGAAGAATGGTTAAAGTTATAATGTAACTTATGTAACCTGAATTGGTTGTACAAAAGTTTTGTATTTGCATGACTTCTTTGAAAAAATTTAAGAAAAAAGATACAGTGGGTTAATGTTGTTGTTTCCCTAAGGAACAAGTTTTATGACTCATAACAGGTAGACTTGTTCAAATCTTATTGTTATTAGAGTAAAACGGGATGTACAAGTATACAAACAATAATAGTCGAAAGGTATGTAGGTGAAGGGGACAGAAATCGTTCAAAGACTAACAGATTTTCGAATTTTTTTGCAAAGGTACTTGTTTAGTTAGTGTATAATCTGATTTACTTTGCCCTAAACAAAAATCTACCTGAGTTTTGTTTCGAGAAAGAAATTTAAATTTGAAGAAGAACAATTCTATTCACCGTGAAACCTGTTTTATGAGTTTTCAACTAAATAACCAATCTTTTCAAAAACACTGCCCCTCTCTAGGAGGGAACGAAATAGGTGATAATCTATAAGCAGAAATAATTACACTAATATAGTGCATATTTGAAAAAACGTTGAAAATGAATTTACAGCCCTCATATTAACGTTTGGGTCAGATACGTAAAGCAATAGATTCAATAATTTTTTCATAATTTATACAAGGCAGAATTATATTTACGTACGTGTTCATTATTTTTTATTTCACCCTTGCAACTTGTAGGCAGGCAACACAGGTACAGCATAGTCCGAATTGAGACATAAAAAAATGTATAGGAATATAAAAAGATTCTAACATTCGTATTTTAAACATACAGATAAAGTAGTTTATTACCATTGTTGACACCTAGACACATTTTGCCTATGAAAGTTGACTTGTCTACAAATACCTACCTATAAATTGAATTGGAAATGAAAAGATCATCCCTGAACGTAATACTTCTTAGTTACTATTACGTGAAGCAGGGATCCTCTCTAATCCCTGACGTGAAGAGTCAAGAGAGTGCAGAAAATGTAATAAGTGAACCGTGAATCGTGAATGAAAGAATTCGAATTCCAAAGTCGTAATCACGTCACGCTTTCGAATCACTGATACTTAAAAGTAGCAGTAACGAGTAACGCTGCGACTATAGAATCACGATATCGTCCATCACTACCGGGGAAGAACGTATTATTCACAAAAAATGAGATACTCCACACCCCACGGAGGTTTGTAGGTGGGGTTTAAAGGAAAGGATTGAAGGTCAGCAAATTTAAAGGTTCATAACACTTTTGAAGTTTTCAATCTTTTCATCTTCTTTGCTTCTTTCTAAGTATTTGTAGTAAGTTCCGTCTGTACCTACAGGTGTGTCGTGTATTTCAGTTAGCAATCAGAGATGCTTGTAATAAAAGACGTAAGTAGCCTTGGAATAAATTAATATATGCCCACTTATAATGACTGTTCCATTTCAGAAAAACATTACATTCCTAGGGGCCTCTAATATGCGCCGTTTACTGACGCATTTAGGGAACCCCAGAAATATCATGAAAACCGTCACGGGGCATAAAAAAAATATATATGTGCAATTGGCCATTGGCGGCCAAACGATTAATCAATTGCAAAAACGCGTAGTACGTTGCAGATCACCAAATTTCTGCAACGTACTTGCGCGAAGAATTTATTTGATGATCGGGGGGAATGACATTTTACGAGTAAGTACGCATAGTTATGTCGCTTGTGTTTTTTAAATTTTTTTTATCTTTTAGAACACGAACTACGAACCATTACGGAAGTCGTTCCTGAGGCTGATGGGCACAATTAAAAGCCAGGGGGTTGAGCGTATCGATATATGTACGGTACTGCCAATCCCCAAGGCGACATTACAACAAAATATGGTGTTGAAGAAGTTTAACACCTTCCTTCGTAATTATAAAGATCGTAAGTGAAGTACTTTATTGATTAAAATCATTGAAAATTTATGTATATCTTTTTCCAAATAGGTCGAGTCGTTTTAATAGACGTTCACAGTTTTTTTTCAAACAACGCCAACGTCTATTTTGAAAGGTAATACAGTTTGAAACATTATAATTTATAACCAATTGAATCAACGTTTTTTGTATTTCAGAGACGGCATTCATTTAAATGGGGTGGGGTTAGAAAGGCTGGGGGACATATTGTTCCACCAATAGTTTTTAGTTTTGTATAATTAAGGTAAATAGATTATCTGGTGGTGGGTTGTTTTTTTATAACTTCATAAGAATCTTTTTGTAATTTTATTGGTGGTGGGTCTTTTAGATTAGGATTAAATAATAGGTATTTCATTATTAATTAAAGTGTAGGTAGTATGTAAATAACATGATTGACAAAACTGCGAAGTTGTTGCAGTGGCTTTTAAGCTATTGTTATGATTTGCTGTTGTTTCGAAAATCGGCAATGAATAATAATGGTTTAGAAGACGTAGCCTATCAACATTTTTCGAACAATTGAACATTATAATATATGATATGATTGTGATTGTATATTATTGAATTTTGTAAGTATTTATAGGGAAAAAATGATTCCACAATACAATAATTTGTTCTCTTATCTACCCCCGAAAATGATTCCTATGAAGTAGGTAATTGCTCTTCAATTCAAATACGTATGTATATGTCGAATTTATAAAATAGTGCAACATTCCACTTTTAATTTATGTTTAAATAAAATTTATCCTAATCGACAATTTATCTTTAATTGTAGGGTTGGAAGAATAATTCCGGCAAATTGAACAGGAACAATTTTATTTAATTTCTTACGTTTCGCCTATTATAATGGGCTTAATCATAGAAATAGGTAACATTCGTTAAATTTTCGTTTAAAAGCTTCTGTATCAGAAGTAATAAATAAATTGAGGGAATTTGCACCTCCTAACCTTGATTTAACATGTTTGGTGAATCTTCTCGCTTGCTTTTTTAAGATTTTAATTTTTCACGTGTATAATTTGGAAACGTGGAAGTTGTAATGACGGTTATTTGAAAATATTTTCAAATAACCGTCATGATTAAGCCTATTATAATAGGCGAAACGTATAAGAATTAAATAAAATTGTTCCTTTTCAATTTGCCGGAATTATTCTTCCAACCCTACAATTTCAAACGAATACGGCAAACCCACCAAAACCCGAAATTTATCTTTAATATTAAACTGATCGGCATACTGGTAATGTCACGAGATTACAAAAATAATTAAAATTCCAACGTCTTATTTTACGTACACATTAACTTTATTACAATTGTAATGGATCCATCGATTAGTCATATACTTTTAATTATTACAATATAGCCTTTGTGCAATTTAAATAATGCAATCTAAATAATCTTCTAGGTGAATCACAATTAAGTAGATAGGTAATGAACCGATTTCTTTTGTCCAATGTTCAAAATTCAAGATCATCCTTCAACCTCGAATTTTCCGAATTGCGAAGAGATAAAAGGAACTCGATTCATATACTTACCTAAGTTGCCTATAGTCCATACGCTCGACAATGTCACTTTTCTCATTAAGCCGTAAATTAAATCTCATTTATAACGAGATCGATAGTTTCATTCAATATGCACCTCTAATGCAAAGTAAAAACCAGTTCCATACGGGCGAAAGTTGTTCAAAACAATAGAACAATAGCTTTCAACTACCTGCCTAGTCAGCGGTTGTTAATAGTTTCATTACAAAGTAATATATCAATTATTAATACAAACATCACAATTTCATAATGAAACTAGTGTATCTTCTATTGAGAACCGCTGCCAGTTAGGTAGTTCAAATCTATTGTTCTATTGTATTCCAGTTTCCATTTGTTTTGAACAACTTTCGCCCGTATGGAACTGGTTTTTACTTTGCATTAGAGGTGCATATTGAATGAAACTATCGATCGCGTTATAAATGAGATTTGATTGACGACTTAATGAGAAAAGGGACACTGCCGAGCGTATGGAGTATACAAATAGAGTTACAATTAGAAATAGTGCGTATAGGCAGTTAATAAGAAAGTTAATTGCAGCCAGATGTACCTAATTACATAATTCCAAAATATTACTTTATAAATAAATAACTAAAACGTTAGAGTGATATTTTCTTCATAATACCTAATTAGCCAAAAGTCAGCAGCCGGACCAGAGAGAACGTACCATTCATGGAATTGCGATCTTAAAAAATTCAACAAAATAAATAAAGGATAATAATATAACCACAGTCACATCCTGTTACGTACCGTATTTGTTTTGTAGTAATTTATTTGTTTACTTTTTATTAAATAGTTAAATTCATTTCTTTGGCTTTTTCCTTGTTAACATTTTATTTAACCTTTATAAAAATGTTTTGTTTTGAGGTTAGAGTTAAGTTTGGTTACAATTTTATTTGGTTGGTCAGTGCCGTACGTAAATTTCTTTTCTTTCATTTGCAGCATCCTTCATTCACAATTTTTTTTTTCTGCAGGTCATTTATTTCATGCATTCCATGATTTTATCGCATGCAGGCTTTTTCAGATCATTTAGTTCTTGTCAGCTCGATCATTTCCAATCTTCTTTATCGTTCGTAATCATTTCCGTGTTCTTATTTCATTTTCAGAATAGGTAACGTCTATGACCATTTTCTACAGTGACTTTGACTTTATTTTAGAACAGTGACGACAATAGAGCGTAAGTCCCGCCTCCGCGCCATGTTGCGACTAAATTCAAACAGTATTAGTAAATAGTCCAGTAAAATAAGACCAAATTTAACGATTTGGATGAAATAATGGTTACAGCTTTGCAAATTTGGGAACAGGCTTGATTTGTGCTCCCTTTGAAGTATTCAAAAGTCCCCACCCGTACCCCCCCTCCGAGATAAATGGAGGGGACGAAAAAGTGTCAAAAAACAGATTTTCGTAAATAACTGAAAAAGTATCAATTTTATCAAAAACAAAAACGTTAAGAAAATTGTAGCTGACAAAATTCCGCACATTTTTGTGTTTTATTTTTGTCTCTACGACCAATAGGAGCCGAGATAGATTTGTTTTAAAATGTTGTTTTGCGGCGAAACAGTAACACGTGCGCACATCGCGCGTATTTCGCTTATATCTCGAGAATAGCCATTCGTAACGCAAAATGCTTCAAATAAAAGTTGTAGAGAATTTAATTACGAATAATTTTCTTTTTTAAACATTTCCATACGATTAATATTGACAGAGATATAATCATTTAAACCTTTTTCTAAGACACAATCGCTGCTCGTTTTGCATAATAAAATCAATAATAAGTCGAAAACTATTGATTCTATGTACTTAGTGCATATAATAAAAGTTGTAGAGAATTAAATTTTGAATCTATATGAATACACGAAATATCATTGTGGTAATTTATATAAGGCGATAGAGGAAGAAATAATGAAAAATTCTCCTCATTTTCCAGCGTTTCTTTGCAAATAGTTATGTTTTGACTACTTGTAGACAGTAAAGTGCCTTATTAGTTTTTTAAAGATATAATGGACCTGTAAAATAAGCGCAGGCAGAAGTTCGTACGACAAACAGTTCGCTAGTTACAGCTCTTTAAAGGTATACCTACTCAAAAATTGACATTTTATTAAGAATCCCGATTTTCGCTAAAAAATGGCCGTTAAATTTTTGTTAAAATTGGTTTTATCCTATTTTCAGTACTTTATATATACTATATACAAAGGTAATACAATACAATAAATCGTTCGCAAGTTGCACTTTATTGTAAAAATACATCTTTGAAAACTATATATTTTCACAGAATTTAACGTATAATGTATGTTTGTATTCAGTTTTTCTTAAATATCTTCGTTTCCATTTATTTTACGACAAACTTTTATATAAACTAATTGAAAGCTTACAAAATTTGCTATAAAAAACACTGGCGCGTATGTTTTTCTATAAACAGCGGCGAGAAACTGACGATTGAAGATGCAGGTAATGTTTAATTTTTACAGAAATTGTATCTATATGTATAATTGTATATGATATTTAAGCATTGTTTGTATTTTCTTCTGGAGTTTCTCCGTGTTGGTTTTTATGTAGAAAATGCCTACGTTTCGATTCCATCTATGGAATCTTTATCAAGACTTTTTTATCAATTCTGAAGCTTTCAAATTTAATTTAAGGTCTGTGGAATCGAAACGTAGGCATTTTCTACATAAAAACCAACACGGAGAAACTCCAGAAGAAAATACAAACAATATATACATCCGTGGAAACCTTAACGAAAATATTTAAGCATTGTGTATATACATACAGTTCCTAATTTTAAGTTAAATAAATAAAATGGAGTAGGTAGGTGGGAAATAAAAAAACAGCAGATACTTAATTTTTCTTATAAAATCTAAGTTAAACTTAAAAACGTCCAAACAGGTGATAAAACATAAACACCGTTCAATATCCTAGCACTTAAAACCACATTATATTGTCTAGATTTTAACAATTTACACAAAAACTAAACCGACACTATAAGAATGTAATGCAAACTATTCAAATTTTAGTCGCAACATGGCTGCCAGGATCACAACCAATAAAAAATGAGACACCCATTGTCATCACTGTTCTAAAATAAAGTCACTGTACCATTTTCTTGTTGTGAGCGTCCTCTATCGATGGTTTCGTGTAGTTTATTTTCCCGCCGTTTTTTTAAGTTCCGGCCTTATCTTCCACTTTTACATTTTTCCCCAAAAATTGGTATCATTTTTGATGTTAGAGACTTCCGGCATTTTTCCAGTTTTGAGTTCATCCATTTTCCGAATTTGGTAGAAATCGGTCGTGTGTCTTGTGAGGTGTATGTTTAGTTTTCCGACTTAATCCAAGTAAATTTGGGATTGTACCTCGAGTTTCTATATCAATTTGGCCGCCAGAAGATTTGAAATTTCTGCAGCAACCCTTATTTTTGGGATTTTCGATATAGAAAAGGGACACGCCGCCGTTCAAAAATTTTATTAGAAAACAGATCATTTAACAGTTTACAATCAATATATTTCAAGCTGGGAAAACCATCGTTGCATCATCATCATCGTCCTCCAGTATTCGTCGTCACCATATCTCACCGCCAGCTTCTATATATTGCCTCTTCTGAAAGGCCGCTACCACCTTGGCCTTTTCTTTTTCTTTGTCGTCGTTAGTTAAATTTTACATTCATCGATTGTCGATCATCTTTCTACGTACAGTTCATCATCATTTCTTCTTTACGTCGCCGGACAACAACATCATTACCTCATACATCTACTTATCCTACTACTTCATTGGCATCCCATATTTTTTTTTAAAATGAAATTGATGTATTATGTACTGTGAGATCTCGCAAGATATTTGCTATAATTTTTTTTGTGTATTATCACCATTCATTCCATCAATTCATACCATATTTACAATACCCATTCATACCCATTAGCACACATATTTACATTATTTACACCCGACCACCTTATGTTAATTACCATCACCTTATTTATTGTTAGTAGTTATGATATATCTATTTAGTTACAACCATTAAATCAACCGTTAGTCAATCCTATGCGATTTTTCATTAATCCCCAGGTAACCCGTAACTTCCCGGAACAACGAGGACTTTTTTCTAGTTTTTTTAAGTACGGCCCAAAGCAAACAAAAATTAGTGGCGCCTATTTTCCATCTTTTATTTGAGATTAGCGAACTCCCCCTTCTCACCGTGAGCAGCTGGGGCCGTAGGTTTTGGAATACCTGGGTTTCTCTTTCAGGAGATTGCTGCGTAACATTAATTTTTTTTTTTTTTTTTTAGGATTGATATGATGATGATAAACGTACACAATGACAATGAAATGATGGTGATGAGATGATATCAAATATCAGTGAACAAGGCCCTACACGTTGGGTGCCAATTAATGTTACGCAGCAATCTCCTGAAAGAGAAACCCAGGTATTCCAAAACCTACGGCCCCAGCTGCTCACGGTGAGAAGGGGGAGTTCGCTAATCTCAAATAAAAGATGGAAAATAGGCGCCACTAATTTTTGTTTGCTTTGGGCCGTACTTAAAAAAACTAGAAAAAAGTCCTCGTTGTTCCGGGAAGTTACGGGTTACCTGGGGATTAATGAAAAATCGCATAGGATTGACTAACGGTTGATTTAATGGTTGTAACTAAATAGATATATCATAACTACTAACAATAAATAAGGTGATGGTAATTAACATAAGGTGGTCGGGTGTAAATAATGTAAATATGTGTGCTAATGGGTATGAATGGGTATTGTAAATATGGTATGAATTGATGGAATGAATGGTGATAATACACAAAAAAAATTATAGCAAATATCTTGCGAGATCTCACAGTACATAATACATCAATTTCATTTTAAAAAAAAATATGGGATGCCAATGAATTCCTGTTTTCTTTTGGTTTTGTTTATGTTTCAATGCATGTATATATATAAAAAAAAATATAATAATGTATGTAGTTACGATTTTTGTTGCTGTCTTCTAGCTGTATTGACTGTGCTGGTGGCGTTGTGTTTTTTTTTCTTTTGACTTGAGAGAATTCAGGATAGGGGTTAACCTCAAGGGATCGATGAGGGTGAGGATGAAGGGAATGAATCAGTAGTAGGATAAGTAGATGTATGAGGTAATGATGTTGTTGTCCGGCGACGTAAAGAAGAAATGATGATGAACTGTACGTAGAAAGATGATCGACAATCGATGAATGTAAAATTTAACTAACGACGACAAAGAAAAAGAAAAGGCCAAGGTGGTAGCGGCCTTTCAGAAGAGGCAATATATAGAAGCTGGCGGTGAGATATGGTGACGACGAATACTGGAGGACGATGATGATGATGCAACGATGGTTTTCCCAGCTTGAAATATATTGATTGTAAACTGTTAAATGATCTGTTTTCTAATAAAATTTTTGAACGGCGGCGTGTCCCTTTTCTATATCGAAAATCCCAAAAATAAGGGTTGCTGCAGAAATTTCAAATCTTCTGGCGGCCAAATTGATATAGAAACTCGAGGTACAATCCCAAATTTACTTGGATTAAGTCGGAAAACTAAACATACACCTCACAAGACACACGACCGATTTCTACCAAATTCGGAAAATGGATGAACTCAAAACTGGAAAAATGCCGGAAGTCTCTAACATCAAAAATGATACCAATTTTTGGGGAAAAATGTAAAAGTGGAAGATAAGGCCGGAACTTAAAAAAACGGCGGGAAAATAAACTACACGAAACCATCGATAGAGGACGCTCACAACAAGAAAATGGTCATAGACGTTACCTATTCTGAAAATGAAATAAGAACACGGAAATGATTACGAACGATAAAGAAGATTGGAAATGATCGAGCTGACAAGAACTAAATGATCTGAAAAAGCCTGCATGCGATAAAATCATGGAATGCATGAAATAAATGACCTGCAGAAAAAAAAAATTGTGAATGAAGGATGCTGCAAATGAAAGAAAAGAAATTTACGTACGGCACTGACCAACCAAATAAAATTGTAACCAAACTTAACTCTAACCTCAAAACAAAACATTTTTATAAAGGTTAAATAAAATGTTAACAAGGAAAAAGCCAAAGAAATGAATTTAACTATTTAATAAAAAGTAAACAAATAAATTACTACAAAACAAATACGGTACGTAACAATCCACTGTCCAATTCGTCAACGCATATCGTTCAAAATTGCATCCATTGTAAAACGAGGAAATTCTAATCATATATGACATAGGTACGGTCGTCGCAAAGAATTTTGTATCTGACGTGGGTACTTAAGTAGGTTACAAGATATTACTTTTTGCGTGTAGATGCTTCTTATTAAATCTTTAAATGCAATGGAAAGTATTTCTCATTCATTGTGTTTAACCCTACGATTACTCGTCGGTTTAACCGTAAGTATGTACTTAATTCTAACAAAGATGTACTCCGATTGTGTCATGTGTGCATCATTAATTTTACACAGGTTGGGTTAGGAACTTGTCAATTTAATTAAAAATATTTTTCATCACTTAAGAAAACATAAAATTGCGGGTTACATATTAAAATTTGAAACGATTACGATTACCTATTACAATATAATCGTCTGAAATTTTAGGTAATATCAGTTATATATGGTAATATGTAACCCGCAATTTTATGTTTTCTTAAGAGATGAAAAATATTTTTAATTAAATTGGCAAGAAAAAAGTGTAATGAGTTAAGTTAATTTAATGCATACTGAGTACGAAAATGGATGGACTGATAGTAGGTACTGTCTTGCACTTTGATCATTCCAATTAAAATAATGGAAGTTAAAAATTGACAATAAATGACTTTTCAATACCGAACATGTTTACCGCCTTAATTGAGGTCAAGCAATTGTTCCCACGACGCGACGAGTTAAAATTCTTAGAAAGTGTGGATTATATCGGCTTTTGTGCAGCATGTCACAAATTTTAAGAAACTACCTGCTATTGCCGTCAAATGTAAAGATTTTATAAAAAAGACCTGTACAGAGGAGGTATTAGCTGTAAATTATCTCAACCATCAAAAACACCTGCTGACATTACAACAAAAAGGATTAAGCAAGTATTTTTTTTACTTTCACTTTTCAGAGGTGGCAGATCGACCGGAATCGGAGCCCCTGCGTCTTCACAAACCTTGAATTTTATTAAAAAAATTAAATAATTTTTGAAAAATTAAGAAGTAATGAAATATAAAGTATGTAGTACTACAAGTGTCTAGTTTTCGGTCACTGCGATCCGCTTTAAGCGTATGTCACACTATCAGTTTAGTTTGACAAACTAGACTATCAGTCTGTAGTAATGACGTCAATACTAAATCATTTGACGGACGCATCAAACTAGGTGGTCACACTATACATCCAATATTTGTTCAAACATTGAGGTTATACAGTCGTGTTTTTAATCACAGATCACAGGGTGTGATCTGTGTTTTTAATTTTAGAGGTTAGTTTTGTTGTATTTACAGTATTTAGACTGTTGTTTCGAGTGAAAATGAATAAGAAACGTGTGGTAGCAGTTATATCTCTGTTGGGGTTAGCGTTATTAACTTACAGAAGCACCAAAAGAAAGCAAAAGAAACGACAGGTGTGGTCAAAGTCTTGATTATTACGAAGAAATGAAGGTCGTGGTCGTGGAGTACTGGCAATGGTCAAAAACGAATTAAAAAACACGGATCCTTGCGGTTATAAAAATTATTTACGAATGGATAATGCAGTATTTAATAATTTATTAAATTTGATTCGTACAGCCATCTCAAAGGAGGATACAATTCTTCGACAATGTATAAGCGCAGAAGACAGGTATTTTTATTAAATGTCATGTTTTGAAATATCATTACCAATTTGTAGATTAATGGTTACACTGCGATATCTAGCAACTGGAGAAACTTTAAGAAGCTTAAGCTTTGCAACACGAATCGCACATAACACTTTAAGTGTTATTATAAACGAAGTTTTACATGCTATTGTTAACAATTTACAAGAGGAATATTTAAAGGTTAGTGTTTCTTAATGTATAATTTATTTATAAAGTAATAAAAGACATGTTTGTGAATATGTATAGGTATTTATTCCATATCTTCATCTTCCTCTTGATACTGTAGTATGGTTCTTATTATGCTTCTTTTACATTTTTTGTGTAATTTATTATTTTTTATCGATTGAATTTCAGTTGAAATAAATTGTCCAAATACATCGCATGGCTGTTCTTCGGTTGAAATTTTTTGCAACGCTGTACCTATCTTTTCAAAAATTGGTACAGCTAAGTCACTATCTGCTTTTTTTTTTCTTATTGTAGAAGGTGTAGCCACTGTTTGGCACCTCAGTGGTGGTGGAGCACGGCTAGTTTGTTGGTGCGCAGGTGTTGGACTGCTGCTACCATCTTCATTTGTAGCATCACACTGAAAGTGTAAATGAAATTAATATTGTTACAGGTGCCACAAACACAAGAACAGTGGAAAACAATTTCAAAAGAGTTTTATGAATACTGGAACTTTCCAAATTGTATTGGTGCCATGGATGGAAAGCACATTTTATTCCGACCATTAAGAAAAGATGGATCTTTTTATCATAATTATAAGGGAACAGATAGCATTGTTCTTTTGGCTATAGTGGATGCAAAATATAAATTCTTAATGGTTGACATTGGCAGAAATGGCAGAATAAGTGATGGAATATTTCAGCGTAGTCCTATAGCGTATGCTATAAATAATAACACTCTAGAATTTCCACCTCCGAAATGTTTGCCTGGGAGAAACAAAGAAATTCCACATGTTTTAGTTGCAGATGATGCATTTCCATTAAAAGAACGCATCATGAAACCATATAAATTTCATGGGCTTTCGAACGAGCAACGAATATATAATTATAGAATTTGTCGTGCACGAAGAATCGTGGAGAATGTATTCGGTATACTAACTAACCGATTTCGTATCTTATTAAATACCATGAACGTTAACGTGGAAAAAGTTGTGTTAATAACAAAAGTATGTTGCATTCTACATAATTATTTAATGACTGTGTCGCCCACGTACAGTGGTAACATTGAAGATGAAGATATGACTTGTCATTTACAAAATTTGTCACAACAAGGAGGCAATCGATCTGCGAAAACTCCACAAGAAATTCGCTTAGAATTTCAAAAATATTTCAATACGACAGGTGCCGTACCATGGCAAAACGAATCTGTTCGCAATAATGTTATGTAAATAATTTGTACAGTAAATTAATTAATTAAAATTAGCACGTTTTTTAGTTTTTACTAATTCTTATTTTATCATATACTCACATCCTCAGTTAAAGGGGACTGGGATTCCTCTATTTCAAACCGATCATCCCAACTACTGCTGCCTGGTTGTACCGGTAGATTAGTATAGTTACCCCTGGCTACGACATGGTCCTGCAGAAATAGTAGGTCTTCGAAGCACCATAAACTTATTGCCACCAACTCTGCTCCACACCCACTTGGCGCATTCTTCAGTTTGTTTAATTGTTTATTAAACTGAGTTCTTAAAGAATTGATTTTTATTTTGACGTCATTGGCTAAAATAAAATATAATAAAACACTATGTTTACAGTATCAAAGTAAGTACATAATAATGGAATAGTTAAGTTACATACCTGTTGAATTTGGTCGAATTTCCTGTACATTTGCAGCGATCTCCTCTAATGCTTTAATTCTAGCGCTCTTGTTGTGATATTGTGGATCTTTCACCACATATAAGACTTCCTTGCTCCTAAATAATTCTATTAGGGCTGACACTTGCTCACGATTCCAAGACATTTTGTGCTTAAAACGATATTCAATAAAAAGACCTGCACTTTGCTTAATTTAAGGTTAGGTAACAACGGAGACACAGCTATGCAAGGTTCCTTCATTAGCGCCACTTTTGTGACATTCAAATACGCCAATCAGAATGAAGATCGCGTTAAACTGACTGATAGAAATAGAGACTCCGCTAAAATTTACAGAATTTGACCAAACTGCATCTATGACGTCATTACTACAGACTGATAGTCTAGTTTGTCAAACTAAACTGATAGTGTGACATACGCTTTAGTCTCCTCGAGCAACTTTCACTTTAAGTCTGCGCGACCCTTTAATATGAAAATAAAGCTATTCAAAGATAATATCACAGATGTGATAATTGTAAGCATTTATTGCAAGGACACATTACCGTGGACCTCCACACTCATGAATCCTAATTTTCCTAAAAACGAAGGGTGAAACTCGCTTCTGACACGCAATCAGCATTAAGTTTTCAATCAATCAATCAATCAATCAAAAATGTGTAATCAATCATCGCCGGGTCACTATCTGTATTATTTATTAAATAAATTGCTCCAAATTTTACACAACGATACCTACTTCATACTTTTGAAAATACGCAATGAGGGCATCTTCAATCGTTGCGATGCCCCTACCTGTCTTATTTCTTAATGAAATCAAACGAGATTTTAATATAAGATACTTCATTCATTGATATATGCGTACAAATGTAATTTATTGCGGAGACACCGATGGATATGTCCAGAAACGGTAGATTTATGTAACTGTCCGCACCCCACCCAATGAGGGCATCTTCAATCGTTGCGATGCCCCTACCTGTCTTATTTCTTAATGAAATCAAACGAGCTTTTAATATAAGATACTTCATTCATTGATATATGCGTACAAATGTAATTTATTGCGGAGACACCGATGGATATGTCTAGCAACGGTGGATTTATGTAACTGTCCGCACCCAACGAGGGCATCTTCAATCGTTGCGATGCCCCTATCTGTCTTATTTGTTAATGAAATCAAATGAGATTTTAGTATAAGATACTCCATTCATTGATCTATGCGTACACATGTAATTGAATGCGGAGACACCGATGGATATGTCTAGCAACGGTGGATTTATGTAACTGTCCGCACCCAACGAGGGCATCTTCAATCGTTGCGATGCCCCTATCTGTCTTATTTGTTAATGAAATTAAACGAGATTTTAGTATAAGATACTCCATTCATTGATATATGCGTACACATGTAATTGAATGCGGAGACACCGATAATTTCCCTAAAAACAAAGTTTGTATTCGGCTGCCCCACTCGGAGTTTAGATACGGTCATTCTTTAGTTATAACTTTTATGTTACTTTATTAAAACGATTTATACTTTAATATAAGAGGTCCTGGGCTATGTGAATTGAATTGTTGTTATTACAATTGCTTTATTTCTAATAGAGTTGAAATAATTAATAATAAACTATCAATGTTATTTTCCATAGCAGATTTCGTTATACGCATTCTGGTGGATGACGTCACACCGTTGCTGGAACGCCGATGCTATCTTCACACACGTACATTCTGGATGATTGCCATAATTAGGGGGCCTTGGAAATGTGGATTTACCTATGATATATAGATACATTATATTTTTTACAAGTTGTTTAATAAATAGCACATATGTATTGCATTTTTTTAATTTGAGCAAAAATATTTTATTAACATTATTATTGCTCCCATCTCCCATTATAATGCATAACTTCATTCATTAACATTTTAATTGTTGCTTTCAAAAATTCGATGCATAAAAAGTAAAAGCGTCTCACTTTTCACCATTTGTCTAACCGTGATGAAAAATTAATTACATACCTACCTAGGTACTTATAGAAAAAAATGAATATTTCCTAGCTGTTGTTTTCTTGCTTACATTTTCAAAGTTATTGAAAAGGCCAATATTTACTAATAATAATACTTAATGCTAATAGCCAAAGCAGTTGATGCGCGTAGAGGTGCTTGGAAATTCGCTGTTCCTAGATCTCGCCCCATCCCCCATAACATGAATAAATAACTAAATAATAATATAAGTGATAATATATTTATAAATACTTCACAATTTTTATATCAAAACCATATTAAATAATTTAGTCAAATATTGTAAGAATGTGAGGTTCGCAAAATAGTAATCAGTAAATTTTTGGACAGTAATTTGTTGTTCACCCCCATTGTTCCAAAACGAGTTCTTGCAAATTCTTTCCCTTTTCTTACCTAAATGTTGCTACTCCTTCCCTGAATGAAAAGTGGTCACAGTATATTTATGATTCACTCGTGCAATATTGGCCGCGTTCAGGAGACTAAAACAGTTGCAAAACTGTTGAGCTACTGATCACTGATCGCTTTATGATACAGTGTAACGTGGAAAATAATGCTCATTTAAAAATCAGCGTTCCACGGTACACTTACCTTTGTGTCCTTTGTTGAAGGGCACGTACCTCGACTAACTCTGCTTAGGTCGTGAGTAATTATTTATTAAACTGATTGATGTTATGATGGGCGCCAGGTCTATCGCTCGTTGATAACTGAAATTGCCTAGGTAGACCTCCCAGGACACTCGATAAAGCTATTAAGGACAATTGAAGTTATTGACGCAAAAGTAAATGACACGGTGACTGGTTTTATTATATACATCAGAGCTTATTATAACAATTGGCATGAAGAAAACATAAAAAATAAAGTGATATTTATAAATGTAATAAAAAGTAATTAAAGCGGCACTGCAAATTGATAATGATGTTATAGTAATTGGTATGGACTAAAATGACTCAAATTGACACAACTTTAACTAATTTAAATTCGTTTAGTGAGTGAGTTGAATTATTTGTGAGTTAGTATTAATTAGTACAAATTATATCGATGTTTTTTTTATATACTAGCATTATATTAGTTTTAATTATTCCCATGTACCTATTAGATAAGTTGGACCTTGTGGCATTATAAATTAATAATCATAAACAAATTATCTATTATCCAAAATGCAACGCCTGACAGTTTATTTATTGAAATTCTTCAGTTTGCTTTTAAATTTATAAAACTATTTTATGTATGGATTTTAAGTATGATGATAATGATAATGATAATGGTAATGGTAATGGTAATGGACGAACAATCTAATTGATATTGCAAATTAATTTATTGACGCGAGGAAAATTTAACGATTTAAACAATAGGCACTAATTTCTTCACTATCATACGATAAGATATGTAATTATAACGTCTGACCTTTATAGTTGATTTCTACAATTAATACAGGTTCGGCATCTTGAACATCGTGGTACCAAATGGCGCTTTGATTTTGACGTATTGGAGCTTAAGTTCCTTTAATTTATAACGACCATATTGGAACTAGTACCTTATGGGCTGATTACCTATGTTGTAATGTATTTGTTTGCTAGGTAATGAATGGTCTCCGCAAAATTTCTCTATGTAAATAATACAACGGCTTTAGATTACAGGTAATTAGAATGATATTTGAGTACTCACCGATGCTATCAGCTACCGAGAAACTTTTAATATTGTAATACGACAAAAATTGAATGTCTCCGCTCGCCTAACGAACGTAAAATAACAAATATTTTTGGAAAAAGTCTTTATCTTCTGATAGTTTGCAAGGTGTATTTTCGTTAATCTTATAATGCAAATTTAGTTGCCTATAGTGCTGTCAATTTTACTAGTACCAAATAAATTTAAATAAAAATGTTTCAACAGATGGAGTCTGCTGAACGGGTTTGAGGTTCGGAACATAGATAGCGTGTCACATGACCTTAGACAGTTTTTTAACCTATAGGTTACATAAACTTTATGGTCAATTTATGGTGTTTTATCTATGCTTAGTCACGCTTAGTGCTTACAACAAACCACAAACATAGACTTGTCATAAGGGTGCTTAATTGATACGGAAATTTATTTGATATATATTTTACGCAAGGTGTAATATGGACGATTTTGATATTATTGCCCTATTCGGTATGGATGACGGTGTAAACGAACAAAATAACGCATTGGGTTTAATGTTGAACGATATAATGGAACCGTTACCTGAGCTGGATGATCTAGAAGTGAGAGAACGTGGCGAAAGGGCCAGGAATCAAAATTATTACGAAACTATTGTCCCTCAATATGATAATTTCTTATTTAAGGAACACTTTAGGATGTCTCGTGCAACATTTGAGGTACCTATGTTATAGTATATCGTATGAAAGTGGAATCTCTCATAAGGGTTAATTCGAATACCTATTCGGGTTAATTCGAATATTCAACTTAATTTTGTATGTGGATGAATCTTTTTAGGATCTGGTCAATGTAATTGGGCATGCTATCCCTGGAAATCCAAATTACCTTGTGGCTTTAAGAAAAAAAGTTATGTTCTCAGTCTGGATGTTGGCTAAACCAGAAAGCTTTCTCGCTGCCGGAGATCGTTTTGGATTACCCAAAAGCACTGGTCATTACGTGTTTAAAGAAATTGTCACAATTGTGGCTAGTTTATTGCCTAATTATATAACGTGGCCGGACAAGGGAAGATGCCATGACGAAGAAGTAGTTTTCCGAAGACGTTCTCATGGTTTTCCTGGCGTTGTAGGTGCAATCGATGGTTGCCACATTCAAATAAAAGCACCCACAGGCAATCCTATAGACTTTTATAATAGGAACAAAGTACACTCAATTATATTGCAAGGTGTATGCGATCACAAGGGACGTTTCATAGATGTTTTCATTGGTATGCCTGGACGAATGCACGATGCTCGCGTATTCAGGCAGAGTGATTTGTTTGAGCAATTAAGTAATGCTGAAAATCCTTTATTGCCACCTAATATGCATCTTCTGGGAGACTCTGCTTACCCTTTAATGACAAATCTGATGACACCATTCCGTGATAATGGTCACTTAACGAGAGAGCAAAGTATTTACAATATTAAGTTAAGTAGCATCAGATCTATCATCGAAAGAGCGTTTGGTCTTCTGAAAGGCAAGTTTCGTAGATTACAATACTTAGATGTATCACATCTAGATATGGGAAATAGTATGATAGCGGCAGCATGTGTCATACATAATTTTTTAATTGATCGACACGAAGTTAATTTTGAGAATGAGGCACCAGTAGACGAAGCCATGCACATACCAAACGACGACAGAAACGATGTACCTAATGAAGATCTCCTTGCAGTTAACAAAAGAAATAGAATTGTTCAGTTAGTACAATAAACACACGTTTTTGAAAATATAATAATGTCTGTATTATTAATTATTATAAACACACGTTTTTGAAAATATAATGTTTGTATTATTAATTATTACATTTATATGAATGAATTGGGTAAAACAAAATACATTGTATACCTATACATATATGTTGAAGCATATGTGTCCATAGCATTCCTGTTCATATAAACACTTGTTCATTTTTGTAACTTAAGCAATGAGAGATGAATAAAATAATTAACGAGAGAAAACATCAATAACAATTTACAAATAAAAACTATTCTTAAAGAAAATTCAAACACATATCAATGATTCTGCGACGGTTAATAGAAACACGCTAACACAACAATATGCCTTTGATGCTGAAATATAAACTATATATCCTGCGCTTCAACTCGTGCTGTCTTCAAAAGTAGAAACTGTTGTAGCAAATTGTTCCTTTCCTGCTGAATATTATTGCTAACATCAATTGACCTCTTTACCTCCATTATTGCTTTGATGCGTTTTTCTTCAACATCAAGTTGCTTCTTTCGCAAGTAATGAAGTGTACTCATTCGGGTTGATTTTTCTGATCCCTTATGTAACGAGGTTACACTACGCAAAGGGCTTGAAGCACTCGAAGAAGGGCCAGGTACACCAGGATGTATCGGCTGAAATGGTGATACCGATGACACTGGTGCACATGGTAGGGTGGATATACAAGGATCATTAGAGAAGGTGTTTACTTCAGCATCATTTGTATTTCCACTCGCTGTGTCCTTTTGCATGGATGAAATTGTTGAGGAGCAGTTAATTGTTACATCATCGGCAAATATCTCCTCAAAAGTGTCGAAGTATTCCCACGAAATTCGTCCTCGACCAGTGTTACTTTTCTTATTGTTATCTTTTATAGTTTTATACGACTTTTTCATATTGCGCATCTTTCTGTCGAGAAGTTCTTCGGTTACAGAGTAACCATTTTTATTCATGATTTTAAGAATTTCAGTCCACAGAGATTTCTTTTTTTCTTTGGGATTCCGGAATCTGTCTTTGCGTTGTAAATAATTGGTTAAAAGTAGTTTCGTCGCTTGTTTAGTCCATGAAAAGTTTATTTTGAGATCTGCAACTACCTATTGTATTAAAATTATTATTAATTAAAACTACTGTACATACCAGTATGTGAACTATCAGTAGTCTCGTCTAAAACTGAAAGCAATTCTGGTGCAGTCGTCCCATTTTGTAAATACAGAGACATAAAATCTGCATCTGAAAGGGAATTGTCTTATTGTTAGGTTATGGCCATGGCATTAAAATTAAAATAGATTAACAAAGTTAGGTTTACTTAAGGAGTTCAATTAAGTAAAAAATAAAAAAGTAAAAGAAGAGAAAAATAATTTGCAAATACACTTCAAAGCAGAAAAGATATGTGTGTTATATCCATATATACTATGTATTTACCTGACTGTAGTCTTGAATGAACCTCTTCTGTATCGATTATCCTATACTGTGCATCACCAAATGTATAATCAGTACTATACATTTCGGAACTCATTTCTGATAGACTTCAATTCAACTTTTGTTTACGTTCTGGGTATCGCCATATTGCTTTACAACATGATGCGTTGAAGTAGCAGAGAATTTGTTTGATGGAAAAAATGACGTCCGCTCGCTAAACATGTTGAGTAACGCAAACTGAGCGGAGTGCATTCACCAGACAACCACCCAACAGTTGCACAACAGTTGCGTCTGCTGAACGCGCTCATTGATTCATCAATATAGATCATTGTGTTTTGTAAAAGATCTGTAAGTACCTATACCAACTTTAAAAATTACCTAGTTTTGTGAATATTACCGTACTTATAAGTATAGGTAAATTAATTGTAGTGGGTGTATTAGGTAGTTTTTTATAATCCAATCAAAAAAACATTTAAGTTGTGTGTATTTTTTTTATTTCGAAATGCCATTTCAAAAACAAATTGATCAATTTGATACCAATGTTTTAGTAGATTGTATAGTTTATTCCTTTAAGTCTGAAAAAGATATTAATTTTAAGGTAAGCAATCCATTTTGTAAGAAATTTATAGATAAGTTACAAGACGTTCAAATTTTACCGTACTCTTCAAAAAAAGATAAAAAGAATCTGAATGCTAATGGTCTATTAAAAATAGTTAAACGTATATGGGAAAATAATACGAATAATGTTCGGTATGATGTTCATTGTCGTTATCAAAGTGCTTCCGCATCAAATGGTCAGAACGATATTAATAAAAATAATAAATCACTTAATAGTGAAACCATCAATATAGTTTCTAAATCAAATCAATTTATTCGTAATTCTAAGCTCAATTTTAGTGGAAAAAATCTTCCTCTTTTAGGTGAAAACAATCCCGCCAGTTTTATTTCCAGTAATTTCAAACGGTCGGTCCTCGAATCTGATAATCCCCACAACGAAAATAATGTTACTATACCTTTTGCATTGTGGGACAAAATGTATGATTTCGAAAAGAATGTAATGAAAACAGGCTGGACGGATAATATGAATAAATGCTTTGAAAAAGTATTTCCCGTGTGCGTTTTAAGATTTAAATATCATAGGATAAATAAACCAAAAAAAACCGGAAAAATAACTTTTCTTGCTAAAGCCGAATGTAAACATTCTAAATGTGCAAAATTTCTTTTCATTTGTAAAGAAAATTTAAGTTTACAAAATAATAAGGTTGTTACGATTATAAAAATAGGGGAAATCCAACATTTTCGTGAAGCCCACCGAAGATTTATTAAGGGCTCTGAAAGAGTTAAAATAGGTACGGAACTCTTATATACAGCACCCAGCATTCTAAAGTTAGATAAACTGGCTGCGTGTGATAAAAAGGTGTTGTTAGCTGGGAATTTAAACAAAGCTCCCAGTAGTGATATATTAAAGAAAATTTCTAGTGAGCAACATAAAAAAAAAGATCTTGACAAGGATCCTTTTGTGCATCTTCAAAAGCTTCGAACATATCTAAGAGAAACAATGATTGGGAAACAAATATCGGGTTATATACAGGCTTTAAGTTTTGATCCATTTTTTGTAAGACTTGAAACCGAAGTTCAATTAAAACATTTGCGCGCTTCCGCTATAAAAAACAGACGACCTATTTCATTGTATTTGGATGCTACAGGCACTTTGATTGGTAAACCAAAATGGGTCAATAAAAAAATATTGTATTATGCAATGGTAATGAAAAGCCAAAACGGAGGATCGCCAATACCCATTTGTGAATTCATATCGTCTTCACAAAATATTCCCACACTAACATATTTTTTAAATTCATTTCATTTAGATATGTTAACCGTTTTTGGTAATACTTACTTTCAGCTACGCAAATGTAGAAGACATATCATTGGCAAAATTGAGACCGATTTTAGTTTAGCTTTAATACAATCAACTCTTTTAACTTTTAATAAACTTGACTTAAAACAGTATTTAATCGAATGCTGGTATTCCATCACTAAATCTTCGCCGTATTTTGAGAATAATTTGGTTAAAATCCACGTTTGTTCATCGCATTTTTACCATTTAAGCATAACGAATAGTAAAAGATTTTCAAAGTTGTTTATAGTAAGAGAAATGTTTAAACAAGTATGTAGCATTGTTATTAATAGTACAAGCTTGAAAGACATATCTGAATTATTCAAACATTTTTATGTAATTTTTGGATTAAAAACAAAATGTGTATATTTTAACCATTCTTATTCTTATATTAAATCGTTTAAACGTAAATCACCTAGAATATTCATTATTGATGAGATACAATATGCGTGGAAACCGGAATTTGCGGTGCGCGATGGCGATACAATCAGACAATGCTCGCCATTTTACAAGCATTTTTTTAACTTGTGGCAACACTTGGAAAAGCATAATTTTCGTACAGATGTAGATGCGGAAGAAAATATTTTTTACAATAGCCTTTTTTTAAAATACTTGATGGAGTCTGTATTAACATATTATCCAATTATATCTGGATTAATTATAAAGAAGTTGGGATACATTCGTGATAACAATGGTGTGGTTGAAAGTTGGTTCAGAATAGTGAAGAAAGATATACTTTTAGGAAAAATGAGAAATTTAGCTGCAAGATATATACGCAGAATGTCTGAATTGATTCAACCGAGATTAATGAACGAAAACATTTCGCTTAAAGCGACAAAGAAAAGAACAAACGCCATTAAATATAATAAAGCAGCGCCTTCTTCAGAAATTAATAAAGTTAATAAAAATACTGGTAAGCGTGTTAAAAAAATTTCGCAAAATCAATCTTCAATCACTACCAAAGAAGAGCAATGGGCTAAACGATCGGAAGACATTAATAAATACATGAGTAAATTTTGTGTAGCTCCCCAAGTCATTGACCTACATAAAAACTTCCTTTGTAGCACAATTATTTCAAATAAGCCAAATTCGCTAGTAGAATGGGATCAATCAACCATTTATTTTGAAAACCCCGTCGCAGATGCCACATTCAATAAAGAGAATTTACCGTGTGAACAGAGCGTGTTTGGGACACAAAATAGCGACGAAATTAAATTTTTAGAAGCAAACGTATTTTCTACTAAAGCAACAGATGTCCCCATAACATTTCCTAAAACAAACCGCGATAATATGTTTTCAAAATGGCAATTATCCGGGTCTCAAAATGATACAACCTTGCAATTACCCATTCTAGAAAATAATTTAGTTGATGATATTAACTATTACATACATAGGGATTTTCGTTATACAGTAGGTATCTTTTCTGGAAAAACGAATTCCATTTTAGACGAAATTGACTCTATAGATTTTACATCATTAAATTCCAACAAATGGATAACCAATCAAGTTATTGATATTTGCTTGGATTTAATTATCGGTAAAAGGATGAACATTAAATATGTTCCAACATGCATAGACATATTTCATAATGAAACGGTAACAAAAATTGACCCCGTCATAGAAAAATTTTTTTATGTAGTACACGAAAATAATTCCCACTGGTGCTTAGTTTACGCCGATTTTATTAATAAAATATTTTATTACGTAGACCCATTAAAAAATCGAGAATTTGAAAAAAGTAGAACATACTGGCGAAAGTTTGATAAAATATTAAAATACAATAACATATCCACAATACATTGGACATGTGGTGTTCTGGAACATGTTCTACAAACAGATAGTTACAATTGTGGCCCTATATGTATCTATATAGCCACTTGTATAATTGAAAATAGTACACCAAATTTATTTCCAATTCTAATGACATGTTAAACATTTGCATACACTGTTCCAGAGAAAAAGCTCCAAGATGTGCAGAACAAACAATGGTTGAATGCTGCGTGTGTTGTAGATGGACACATTTTTACTGTGCACTCTCAAATTTCAATATATATAACATTGATGATGCATCAAAATTTAAAAGTCTAAAATTTAAATGTAGATTGTGCTTAATGCTTTAGAGGAAACGGTGTATTATATTGCACCGACCGCCGTTTTTTCAAAATTGTTAGGATAAATGCACGGGCTCGCGCTCGCACCCATTGAGAGGGTCTGCATTTTCAGGGAAACACCTCCTTGCACCGACCGCCGTTTTTTCAAAAGTGTTAGGATAAATGCACGGGCTCGCGCTCGCACCCATTGAGAGGGTCTGCATTTTCAGGGAAACACCTCCTTGCACCGACCGCCGTTTTTTCAAAAGTGTTAGGATAAATGCACGGGCTCGCGCTCGCACCCATTGAGAGGGTCTGCATTTTCAGGGAAACACCTCCTTGCACCGACCGCCGTTTTTTTCAAAATTGTTAGGATAAATGCACGGGCTCGCGCTCGCACCCATTGAGAGGGTCTGCATTTTCAGGGACACACCTCCTTGCACCGACCACCGTTTTTTCAAAAGTGTTAGGATAAATGCACGGGCTCGCGCTCGCACCCATTGAGAGGGTCTGCATTTTCAGGGAAACACCTCCTTGCACCGACCGCCGTTTTTTCAAAAGTGTTAGGATAAATGCACGGGCTCGCGCTCGCACCCATTGAGAGGGTCTGCATTTTCAGGGAAACACCTCCTTGCACCGACCGCCGTTTTTTCAAAAGTGTTAGGATAAATGCACGGGCTCGCGCTCGCACCCATTGAGAGGGTCTGCATTTTCAGGGAAACACCTCTTCCTTGCACCGACCGCCGTATTCTTCAAAATTGTTAGGATAAATGCACGGGCTCGCGCTCGCACCCATTGAGAGGGTCTGCATTTTCAGGGAAACACCTCCTCCTTGCACCGACCGCCGTATTTTTCAAAATTGTTAGGATAAATGCACGGGCTCGCGCTCGCACCCATTGAGAGGGTCTGCATTTTCAGGGAAACACCTCCTCCTTGCACCGACCGCCGTATTTTTCAAAATTGTTAGGATAAATGCACGGGCTCGCGCTCGCACCCATTGAGAGGGTCTGCATTTTCAGGAAAACACCTTCTATAGTGGAATAGGCCTACAGGGGAAACCACTAAAAAAAAAACGCTCCTAGTACTCAACCTCAATGGTGGTGGTGGAGTGGAATAGAGTATGCATTATATAATAATATCTATTAATCAACAAAAAACTGCAGGTAAGCATAAGTCAATGAACCGATACTGGATACTAAATTTAATATTACCTACACATAAGAGTTTTGTTTAAAAAATATCGAATTTACGGGAGACGTTTGAACAAATAAATAAGTTTACCGTATCTGACAATAATACTCTCAATTTTATTACACACCATTACATTACCGACGTGTATGCCGAATTTCATCTTCTGACAACGCCATTTAATATCATTTTTATAAGAATATGTTGTCATATTGAAAAATCGCTGCTACTTTTTCCCCACATAGACTTCGCAATTTTATTACTTTTTATTAATTTACATTACATTACGACGTGTGTGCCGAATTTCATTTTCCGACAATGTCATTTGATATGATTTTCATTAGAGATTATTACAAATTACAACCTTAAATAACTACCTACATTACAAGGTTTCATATTAATACACCATTTTTTTAGAAATAGTTGAATTTGGCAATATATTTATTTAATTTTCTGCTACTTAATGTTTATTTAGTTTTATATTAATATCTAGTATCGCTTCATAAAGGCATTAAGTATCTAATTGATTTTTGTGGACATGGGTTTCAATTCTATACAGTGTTGCCATTTACTAAAATCGCTGCTAGTTTTTCGCTGCCAATTTCACTAGGGTAAAACAGAACTACTTTATTTTAGTATACATATCTAACACTACATTTTATTTTCGGCGTTGTTGCCAACTTAACTTGAACGTAACAGTTACCCAGATAGATTTTGATTAACGTTCTCGATTTGTAAAATTTTTGCTGTATTACTTCATAAAAAAGGGTGGTTCCGTTTATTATTAAATAAATAAATAAATAAATAAACAGCGTAATTGCACAAAGACCGATCTGTATCATTTCCACCTCATTGCTTGAAACTGAAGGAACATGCACTCGTGGTTCTCCTATCGAACGTAAGACGACGATTATCAAATGGCACACGCCTTATAATCACAAATATGGGAGAACATCTGCAACATGTAAAAAATTACTACCATCATCTATCGCGGAAGACGGTGCGCACTATCAATGTCTCCATTAATTTATGAAGATAGACGAACAGACGGCACAGGAATGCATTTCAAAAGGATATAATTTCCCGTTGATTTAGCGCACGCTATGACGATTAACAAGTCACAAGGCCAAACTGTATGGTGGGACTGTTATTGAAACAAGCACTATTTACTCACGGACAACTATATGTAGCTCTGATCAGAGTGGAATTTCAAAAGAAAAGAGGGAGAAGGAAGAGGGTGAAATGGAAGTGGGAGGGAAGAGTGTATAGAAAAGTGCAGATGAGATGACGTATTTAGAACACAGGCTAAGGTAGGACAATAAGGACAAGGCGCAGATAAGGGAATTCGCCAGGAAGGTAAATAGAATGAATAGTGGTGGCAAATATGGAGTTTAAGGGAAAGGTGGATGTGAGGGTGATTTACAGAAAAGGAGGTGGTTATTTATTAAACTAGTCAAACTGATTTTATATGGCGCGGAAATATGGGGGTGGACGGAAAGGGAGCAGTTGGAAAAGGTACAATTAAAGTATTCAACGACTGGAAGTACGGCGCCGTACCGTCGCCGTCTTATCAGTGGCCTACGTGACTAGCCCCATACGGTTTTTAGTCGTCTACCGTCCGATTTAAGAATCATTAACATAATTTTCATGGCCATCTATTGATACAGGGTGTTGTTTTGTAACTGTTACCTTAGAAAGTTTTCGAACTTTAAGTTGTCATAACTTTGTTATTAATAAATATATTTTTGTAAAATTTTGGTGACAGCTATTTGGAAGCATTCTGAATCCAGTGGCGTATATATTTTTTTTATAAACAAATCGCTAATAACAATTCTCCATTCCGAGTACGAAAAAGCTATCGTAGTATGCCCTGAAAATTGAAATAAACATTTAAAATTTTGTCCCAAAGTAGATGTTTCATTATTTGACATTTTAAAAAAAAATTGGTTAAAATCGGTAAATAACTTCAGATTTTACATGTGTGTTTCCAATCTAAATGAGTCACACTGTATAGTCCTCGCCAGGAGTGTTTACCGCTACGTCATCACTTACAATCATATGGTGTAATATGAAAGACATGAGTCAAAATTGTTTCGTATAATAAATTCTGATTAGAAAATATAGAACACCCCGAGATGGCAGCAATTAAAGTTGCAATAATGCAATTTAAAGTAGAACTTGCATAATTCCAAACTGCAATTACGTATTTCTTGTGATTTATTTTGTAAACATTAGAGAATCTTAATGATCGTAATGATAACGGTCGAAAAACAATATCCTTGAAATTTAACAGGTGTTCGGTACGTTATTTTTGTAGTCTGCAGGTTATGTAGGTTCTATTACAAACAATGCAATTTTCAGCAAAATGAAAACATTTAATAGCAGCGGAACTATAAAAGCAGGAGAATGGTTGTGTTGTACCGATCAAGACATCGTCAGCCGCGCCCACACCCCCGTGGAAACCACGACCACTGAACCTCCTAGTAGTGACATACGACGAGCTACCCGCCAACGTCGCGACGTTTCAGGACCCACGACGTTACGTGATACGTTCCCGTATCCGCCAGGGGATCGAAGCACGCAAACGTGAAGTATCTCATGTACATACTGTAAATAATGTAAAATAAATGTACCAAACCAAAGTACGAAGATGACATTTAATGTTGAACATTACATTTTATAGGAAATGTGTGAATTAACACTTTGAGCATTTTATGACAAAATATATTGTACTTACATAATTGAAATACATTACTAATAGAAATTGTATATGAAATATACTTTTATTACAAATTGTAGGTTGTAGAAACTTGCTTGTCAAAGTGTTCTAATCGGAGTCACTTTCTACATCTGAGCTTTCAGAACAGTTTCCCACGTTAATAATTAGTTCGTCAACTGTGATGTCCAACATTTCTCCCCGTTTATACCACTGTTTTATGGTTTCTTCAGTATGTCGCACACAATTAGCCTATACAGTCTCATCACACTGCTGTAAAGCTTCGTTCCACATAGCAATTACGTTTTCATCTTTATAGCCATCTCGTCCAATATGCCTGTCATAATATCCCTTTGCGTGTGCCCCAGGGTATGAGCACTCGAATAGAATATTTTGTTCTCATGTTTATGTGGAGAACATCTCGGAAGATGGCACTGCGTGTAATAAAAGTGTTTCGTAGGTTACATCGGTCCCTACTTTATCTTTTTCAAACTTATCCAACTTAACCTTTTACTGTCAAACTCAAAATTAAAAACTGCAAATTTTAAGTAAAACGAAGTTCACCAAGTGGCAAGTACCATATCTATAGTAGTTATGAATAGATTTCGAAAATGTGCGGTATCCAATTTATTGTAGTGATAACTAAAGTCGCCTAAAGTGTAATAAATAATTTTACTTTTTTTGATTATTTTGTACCGTTCCTTGTAATTAGAATCAGTGTTATCTAAAACTATTTATTTTTTTAATGTAATTCAGATTAATTGCAGATGCATGTCAAAAAGTATATCTTGTAATTTGCAAAAGTAAAGTGTAATTGAGAAAGTGTTTAATCTAGCATTAAACAGATCATCCATACAACCAAAGATAAAAGTTTGAATTACATGTCGCAATTAGGTTAACAAATAACGTATTATTATACATAAAAATTGTCGAACAGGTCGATTAGAATAAGCATTTTACAATTGCATTATATTTATAATCAAAAGCATATAAATTGCAGTATTTGTGGTATGTATTCAGTACTCTTGCAAAAATCTCGTTTAATATGTATTTGACATTAATTTTTGTAGGTTTAATTTCATGAATTACGAAAACTCTTGGTAAATGCATACATAAAAACGGGAATGTGTACTTACAATAAAAAAAATTGAATTTGAATTTCTCCCGCCCCTATATCTACTTTATTAGGAGAACATCTCGGTAGATGCCGCACAAACACAATAACTAGAAAGAAGTATTGAGTGTCCCATCTATCCTAACTATCTAACCTAAGGTGTGCCCATACTAATTCTATAGCATTAAACTCGCAGTGATATGGCGGTAATCTTAATACCTCGTGTCCATAGCTTCTAATTATTTCATCTACTTCATACCTTTTTTGTATTTGAAGTTACTTAATTAGACCATACAGCTCGGTTTTGAATAGTGTGGGATCGTGACTGATGTTCTTCTGTATTAACCAGGAAACCATATTGCCTTTTGTCCGGG